>MBFL02000215.1:48655-63337 GCA_001696595.2 Aspergillus hancockii
ATTGAAATACTATGTATTGAGCCAGGCATGGATCCACATACAGTATTAATAGCCACAGCGCCACGATCCCGATACACGATACTCTTACCTACTAGGGAGCAGTCTAGCTTATTGAGATTAGGTAGCTTCAATTTGATTAAAATCCAACCCCCTTGCTGACAGTTGTACCCCTCGTGTGGCTATGCGTCTTAATTACCAGTCTTGACCGAATCCACGTACAGGAGCTTACAAAAGTATGCATGGATACCTAGTACCCGACACCTACCTGCATCACGATGCCTGGAAAAGTATGCAAATTGAGGGGGACAGCTTTCATTTTTACGGATCGTCATTGTAGGTATACTTAGTGTATAGACTAAAAGCGCCGGATTCCTTAATGAGTCCCATTGGCAATGGATTGATTGTATCGACTTCTGTCTGACTGGCTCTTCTGGCCGAGGCGGTGAGAAAGCAACCCCGCATTATCATTTGCATCATCGTGCATCTTAACTATAGTAGCTCCATGGATATTATGTCCTAATCTATGCCATTTCATTCTCAAGTTGCCTATAATTATCTTTGACCATGAGTGCAGGAGTATATATGATATGTACCTATATATACTATCTTCCTCTCTATTCCAGAAAGATACAATCATCTCAAAGTATTTAGTGTTATAAGTATGCGAGGTTTAGATACTGCATCCAAGCCAAGAATCCACATTTCTGAGTTTGTTCCTCATCTGGGAGCCCTATTGCACATTCAGATTGCAGAAAGGAGTTCTACTACTATTTTTTTTTTTTTTTATGGATCAACCAAGGATCCAGAACCACCCTCCAGCTTCAGCCTTAACCCGGTCTCGTCATTCTGACCATATTTCTTGCCATGCATCCTAGAAAATGCTATCGACCATGATAACCGCCACAAGGTGGGACATTATTTACGACTACTGCCGAATATAATACTGGAGCGTGGCTGATGATGTATCCTAGTAGTAGTAGTAGTAGTAGTCGTAGTCTAGAAGCTGTAGCATGATAACAGGCACTATCTTCTTTACAACTTCAAGGATTCCCAGAGTGAATGACCGTTTCTTCAAACATACCCAGTTAATAATAATACTCTACCTTAGAAGTAATTCTATACCTACTACAACCTATTAATACAGTGCACCCGCCATTACAATCTAGCGTAAACAAATTCAATACCACATAGGCCTACTCAAAAGCCTAGACCCTGGGCGCTGTATTAACATGGACACGCAACAAAGCAGACGATCATATCAGATGCCAACGTTTCACGGAAAATCCAATAAAATCTTCAGTTGATGACGGCAGCCCTCGGGAACCCATCAGGCTCGGAACAAAATCAATCACCTGCCCAGTATCAATCCTGTCGAATGAACGTTTCACTCTATTCCAGGCTGGAGATGTAAGATTGTTGCACTACCATCATTCTCCTGGCCATATTTGTATAGTCGGAGACAAGATAGCTTTTCTCCAGCCTTAGTCCCCGTTGCGAACTCGGGGTATTACTGCTTTAACCGAGATAAGAATAGAGAAGCCTACACTAAAGCGGAGCGGATAACTTACAGCGGAACGTTGTGATGGCCTGCAGGCTCAGGTTAACAACACATACCTGATTCCATGGTTGAACCCTGCACCATGGGCATAACACTGCATTGAAATTGGAAAACAAATAGACAGCAATTATATTCCTCTCTCTGAGCATGCAAACACGTTCAATTTTCTTGATGATCCTGATCAGCTGTATCTGATGACTATTTAACAACACCGCAACAATTGACTTTCTTTCACCCCTTCAAATCAATTCATTCATCGCCAGGATGCTAAAAGGGTATTCTCGCTAGGTATACTTGTAAGGATACAGAACTCGTCTAAAGCTTGGTGTAAGGCAGCAGAATAATCGGCGGACATCATAGACAAAGACGAAAAGGAAAAAACAAAACAAAGACGAAAAGCACATTTGATCAGCATAGCACGAAGACAATACGACCAATCACTTCCAATGCACTTTTCGACTTGAATCTCATAAGAAACTTTGGCATTTTCTTCCAAACCAATTTGAGATGAATATAGAAGTACAAAGGACCCGTCCGCAGCGTTGTCAAAAACGATATCAATTCGTGGTCATGGCGCATTCACGCAAACATATCTCCCATACTCCATTACCGCTCTTTTTTAGCCTTTTGTTCCGGTCCGGCTGTGTTATTCTATAGCACATAGCTGTCAGCATCAAGATGTGTTGCTTGCCGATGTGAATGTCTCGAAACTGGCTATGGAGTGGGAATTGGACAAACCTCGAACCATCGCCTGCAACCTCCCACATTTGCGCTTCTTAGACAATCATTTGCGCTAGACCCTGGCCACCCAATGTCTTACTTCCAACGAACTCCTGGCTCTTCAAGCCCGCCAAAGCATAAAAGATGGCGGCGATGATGAGGAGAACAGCTGCAGCTATTAAGCTAGACGCACCCGAGACAAGGCTGACCCACTGCAAGGCACTCATGACGGCATACATGGCAGCGCGCATATAGTTAGTAGTGAAACGCCGAACGAAGGTGTCGAACTTTTCGGAGGTAGGGCAAATTCTAAGCAGAAAAGGGACCTCGATGAAGACGAGGACTAATCCCGAAACACTGCGTACATAAGCTTCTGCTATTCTTGGGTCCACTAGGGAGAAGGCTTACAGGCATAGGATACTGAAGACGATGCGAACCGCGTTGAACGAGAAGATGTTGGCAATCCCGAGAGCGACACACAGGATAATACACACCACTCCGGTCCTAGTTGGGAATCAGTCAGCATTCCTGTGATGACAAGCCTGGTTTTATGTTTGTGTTGTTATCAAAGCCGTGCAGCGTGATCGGCTATTGCTTCCAGGTACCCATCGTGGAGGCAAAGTCAGCTCAAAGAACGCCAAGCACATCCGTTGTGATGTCCAGGCAGCCACTATCTACTCAGTTTGTGCTTTTCGAAGGGAGCGCATTCGACTGAAGAGCGGGAAGGCAGGGAGAAGAGGTGAAAGAACAGGATACAAACCATTGTCCGTAAATGCCTAGATGAGTAGTTGTCAGTAATCTTTTCCGTTCATTGCGATCGACAAGTAGTAAACACTGGGGTCAATACTGAAGTTTCTCGAGCGGAATTCCTCAGCGAGCGTCATGATGAAAGATGAAAGATGGAAAAAGGATGCAGCAGTGATTTGAAAGGCGTGAAATAGTCACTTGAAGTCGAGAGAATAGGTTGACTGTCTGATGTTAGGGTTGTAGAAGCTTGTGGTCGGTGGACTGTAAGCTGTGGCTAGTGGATAGTTAGTTGACATGTACTATGGGCCAACTTGCCAGACCAGGCCGATCTATTCACCGCCTGCGGCAGAATCCAGGAACCACATAGATTCCCCGTTATCACCGATTACCCACTCCGACTTGTTGTTAATTGATACTGTTCATGCTTCTTTTACTCTTTTAGAAAAACTGCCTCGGCTTGTCAGCAATCCTATAACCCTGGGCTGGCTCGCTACAGAACTAGATATTCAGAACAATAATTGCAACTATGGATTCTACAGTCTCCAGACACGGTCGCAATATCTCCCGATGTAAGAACCACCAGAAGCTACAACATTAACACCATTAGTGCTCCTTGACTGACTGTATCAGCGTCACGGCCACGTAGCTCTACAAAGGGGCCACTAGATGATCCAAATGAGTAGGGCCCGTCAAATACCTCACTGATCAAAAGCAGTTGTTGATGTCAACTAGTCCTCTAAACGCAGTTGGTGCATCCGAGAGAGAGAGTACAACAGATGTTGTCCGCTACACTGGTACCTCATTCAACAAATTAGATCCATTGGCACCGGATGACTTGCCAGAGACACTAGGGAAGGATCTCTCGTTCCTTCTAAAATACGATATTTATCATTCCCTCTCTCTCGTGGACATTCCGCATGCTCTGCGGTCAGAATTTGTCGGTCTAACATCAGAAGAGACCTTGAGTTCGTCCCTCAGCATCCTCGAGAAATTGCTAGCTGAAGGCCACTTTTTGCTAGCAGCTTATCTGTCGGGGACAATCTTGACATCCCCTCTAATCTCGCCCATCGACATCAATATTATTTTTGCACTCTTCTACACACGCTTAGCATGCCTAGAATTGTCTGGGAATACCATTCTCGCAGCGCAAGAATCAAAGGCTCTTGAGGACTTGAGCTCCAACTTTTACTATGTGGACCAGGCTACTGGAGGGTCAGATGCAGAAATTGAACAGGAACACCCCACCTATCCCCGTCATATTGTACCGTGGCCATTACGTGTTCTAGCAGTCAGGCTACAGAGCATTGGATTTGGTGACTCGCGTAGGGGTATTGGTGGTCTATATGAAATTGGGTTGGAAGCCCGAAGAGAGATCATGCGACAGGACCTGGGTGAAGCAGAACGAAGTTTATGGAAGGAAAGACTCTCCGACCTCGGAATCCGAAGTGTAAATGCACTGATTGAGATGGGCGATCTCAGCGCCGCTAGAAGATCACTGCAGAGCTTGCAAACATCCGAATCAGACGAAAGTAGCAAGCTGAGAATAGCACTCCTTTTACTCCTGATTGGCGACATAGATGCAGCGAAGCAATTATTTGGTGAATCAGACAAACCTGGAAATGGTATAATCAAGCCACTTCTAAGCATGGCCGAGGGCCGCTACGACGATGCAGTGATAGAATGGAAAACCCTCTTAGAAGGTGGCATTGAGGGAGCCGATACAAGTATCATATCTCAAAACCTGGCAGTATGCCTGCTATACACAGGGCGACTAAATGAGGTACTACTGCCCTTGCTACTATTAGTGAAGCGGAACGGCTGATAATTTCTACAGGCCCGTCAGATTTTAGAGTCGTTAGTATTTGGAGGACAGTCTTTTAGTGGTCTAGTTTTCAACTTGGCAACGGTCTACGAGCTCTGTTCAGACAAGTCCGAGACATTGAAAGCCAAACTTGTAAACATCGTCGCCAAGGGGCCAGCCACGGGAGACATCAACTTGGATCGACCTAATGCAGACTTCAAATTGTGATCGAATCTAGGACAGCGTACACCGGCGAAAACCCGCGAGACTATGATTGGTCTAATGTATCAATGATCATCTATCCTCTTCTGTCCGCATTGAAAACCAACGCCATGCCCTCCCAAATGCCCTGAATGCACAGTATAACGATATATAACGAGAATAATAAGACATAAGCTTCGTTTCAACAGTCATCACGCAGTTCCCTTGCTTAGTATAGGAACTGTCTGGGGCCTCGGCTTCGGTTTTCGGATGATGATCTTGTCACCCTCTTTCTGCCAACCGAGCTTCTCTGTCTCTACTAGTTTATCCCACGTCCAGGATTTGTCGCCAGTACAACCTTCGGTGATCCATTGTATACCAACATTGAGGTAAGCGCTACCGACCGCCTTAAGTGCATGTCTCCGAACTCGATCCTCGGCCCAATTCATCAAGGCTCGAATGGAGGAATCCACCTCTTTTCGGACCTGCCAGAAGACGACCCAGTTATCATGCGCCAGGGCTGTTAACACACGGTCAATGGTTTGCGATTGGAAAGCGTATTTGCGGCGCGCTTCCGCGCGCAGTTCGAAAGCCGCGACCAAATCCTCTTGCCGACAGGCATAGTCGAGAATCAAATACGAGATGAGATCTTTCAGCTCCGAATCGGGTAATGGGTGAGAAGGCGTATGTAGTTTCTCTAGTAGATAGCGGAGAGACGGGAAGTAGGACGGGGGATGCTTTGCTTGTATGGATATTCTGACCGAGAACACATGGACCCGCTGGGAAAATGAGACGGGGACTGTGGCGGCGGTGGCTAGAACAGCCTCACGAAGCTTTCGGAGAGAAAGGAGAAGAGTGGATAGTTCTGTGGAAGCGGACGGGCTATTTGGCGTTGTCTGCTTTTCTTTCGACAGGGGAAGAGCTGCGGGGGGGTTTCTGGTGGCATCGCCTGACGCACTGGTAGGAAGAGAAGCCCACGCGGCGTCTAAATCTTTCGAGTGGCGGGCGCAGAAACCCATATATCGCTCGACAATCTTGGAGAAGTAATCAATTTGGTCTTTATGGTCTAGTAATCTACGAAAGTCAGTTCGGCCAAAGGGAGGTTCCCACGTGCGGCGGTGGATCCCCTGGGATGACATACTTGCGATCGCCTTTGGACACAAATCCTACCGTTTCTAGAGAGTCTGCCACGGGCTTCAAGCGGCTTCCCGGCCATTTCCCCGTTTGCGAGCGATGTGACATGGCCGGAGGGACTCTCAATGCTGCGGGGTTTTTGAGAAAGACAAATGAAGCTATACTCCACACAGTGCACACTATGCCGGAAAGATCCGGAGGGTGGAGTGGGATGTTTGCTCGGTTTGTGCGCTTTCCCCAACGGGACCAAAGATCGGATCGAGACATCTCGGTCCCATCCCAACGTGATTCAACCACTACAACCCTTTTCCTCTTTTTTTCTTTCTTTATTTTTGAGGACTGGCGTCGTGGTGATTTCTCTTTCCTTCCCTTCATGTCCTTTCCACTCTATAGACCTGTTTGTGTGCATTTCCTAAGCGTTTTCTGACTACTACCTGAAAGTCCATATCTAAAACTTTGATCTATCCGTCCCTCTGCATCCTGCATGTGAAATAATGCCGAGTCGTCAACGTCGCCCCACTGAGAAAGCTCAGGACTCAAAGGCCAGTTTGCCTGCGACAATTGCAGCTACAGTCATGGAACAGCCACCTCAGGTCATCAAAAAACTTCTGCATTGGGACGACCTGCCCCATTGGCAGCGCGACAATCATCACATTCACACTGGATATCGACCAGCCTCGTTCTCTTTCTTACACTCCTTCCAATCGTTGACATATATTCACAATGAGACAGTGAATATATACACGCATCTCTTGCCATCATTACTGGCGGTTCCCGCGGCGGTCTGGCTCCATCGTGTTCTAGCACCTCGCTATGAGACGGCGACCCAGGCGGACATCACCAACTTCAGTTTCTTTTTTGCAGGTGCTGCCCTCTGCCTAGGGATGTCTGCAACATACCATACCATTTCGAACCACTCGCCGACTGTCGCTCGCATAGGAAATGCGCTCGATTATGCTGGTATCGTAGCTCTTATTGTGGGAAGTTTTGTCCCCAGTGTATACTATGGCTTTTACTGTAAGCCTGATCTGCAACGATTGTATTGGACCATGATCTGCACTATTGGGGCTGGCTGCATCTTTGTCTCCGTCCTGCCCCAGTTTCGGACTCCCCGGTGGCGGCCATTCCGCGCCGCCATGTTCGTGGGCATGGGCCTATCAGCGGTGTTTCCCGTCATCCATGGGCTAAGAATGTATGGTTTGGAACAGATGACGCGCCAGATAGGGCTCGGGTGGCTGCTACTCCAGGGATTCCTGTATATTCTGGGGGCTGGGATCTATGCCGCTCGGGTCCCCGAACGTCTGCGACCGGGCAAGTTCGATCTATGGGGCAGTTCGCATCAGATCTTTCATGTGCTGGTGGTGTGTGCTGCTGTGGCTCATCTGACGGGGCTACTGAGGGCATTTGACTACAGACATAGTGGGATTGCAGAGAGCTGCTCGGGGAACTTGAAGGTGTGATTCGCTAAGGCAAACGCAAGATCACACAAACAGCAGACATGTGGACGGCAGGTTACAGTCACCTATGTAGCAATAATCCAATCCCGATGTAATAATATACAGATGTGATGTGATGCTGACTGCTGGCATGCAAATACGAGATGTGTCTAACCACCCCCTTGCTGACTACCGCAGCAGCTTGTCCTAGGGCGATGAATGAGGATGGAACAGCAGAAAGAAAAGTGGCAAAAAAGGAAAGCAAAAGAAAAACACACTGATGGGTGAAAGACAGAATAAAAGGGGGAAGGGGTTGATATTCTCGAAGCCCTGGCAAAGGCTTTCGCGCGACAAGTGGACGTTCACCGCTCACTCACCGGCCTTTTTAAACCTGAACAAGCAGATAGAGATCCATTTGTGCATCAATTTACAGCTCACATGGTGTGCTGGCCTGCATACCGCTGAGCACTTGCTCAACAGTAAATGCTTCTCTTCATTGGATGCTACGTCAGACAGAAGTGATTTACTCTGGGACATGATAATTTCGATGGATAAACTTATTTGGCCTCAATGGCCCCACTGCTTGTCCACAATGTCGCACCTGAGCTTGTTGCCAGGCTATGTGCTTGGAGGCCCAGAGCCAAGTGGCTACCGCTGACAGACTCCTATCAGGATCGATCGGTGGCAGCCAAGCACCTGGCATTTGCCTTTTCGGATCAGTAAGATTTGGGGTCATTTGGACCGCTGTGAGCGGTAGACATCATAGTGGCTACAGTTGTTGGCATTTCCATGCGAGTGTGGATCAGATGAAGTCGCCAGGTTTCACAACGGCTGACTTCATATGCGCTTTCCGTCGGATCAAAAATCCTGATACGAATGGTGCGTTCTAACTATCCCTTAGGATATATAGCACCGTTTAGCCAATATTCATCTGACATTGTCACTGTTACTGTTGCTTACTTCGGCCAAATGGTCCAGTAGAGAATACCTTAAAAGATTTGTCTTCTCAGCCAAAGCTACGGAGCTTTATGTTGATTGGTTGGCCGGAATACATCTCTATACTTTCAGTGACCAGCCTCTCAATCAGACCCTCAATGCTTGCAGGACCCGACAAACCCCCGGGGAATTGTGGGGACGTCCCCAAACTCCGAGCTGCCTGCGAGAATTGTCGACAATCGAAGGTTAAATGCAACGTAGGAGGGAAGAATACATGCATCCGTTGTCTTCGTCATGGTCTACAATGTCGATACCGAATCGCCAACCGGTCTGGCAAGCCGAAGGGTAGCAAAAACCGAGCTACGTTGAGGAAATTAGGGCAACTTCACGAGCCGTCAGCAACTCACGTTCCGGGGAGGAGCAGCGAGGTGAAACACAGGGCTCTCCAGGCCACGGAATCACGGCGTACGGATCATGAGGTAGTAGTAAAGAGTGAGAACGAGGTCTGTTGCCTTTCCCCTTCGTTCGTGCCCTAATCACGATAGAAAACCAAACTAAGATGAGTACAGACGCCTGAGCCTAGTCAACACCTCACAGATAGTCCTTTAAGTCAAACCAGTGCATGTATACTACTGAATGAACCTTCCGCGGACTACTCGACCTCGTACAGGGACCCGCTACCCGATCCGACGAATCTAGCTTCCATGTCACCAACGTTTCTCCAAAAGGAGTTCATCACCAAAGGGCTGACGAGCTTCCCACTTGCCGTACATATCCCGAATGTGCTGCAGCCCGCGTGCGACTGCGGTGAGGCTCTCGAGGCTCATGCCAATCGACTGCAGCAAATAGTGGCGGACCCGATCCATATGCGATTCGACCATAGTCTACAGGCTGTTAAGGCCGCCCTGTCTGTCTGCCGAGGATTCCTCCATTGCCATAACTGCCATAAGGATAACACACACGTACTGCTATCTGTGACGACACTGGGGTTGACCCTGCAATTGTTCGACTATTGGATATCCTACCAGTGCGCCACTCACTTATGTACAGGTAACGATGGTGTCGGGTACGGCGAGTATGAACTGGGTCCGGAGGAGACGCGACGAGTACGCCGAGTGCTCATCCGCGGCCGACTACATCAGTACAAGGAGGTGGTGACCTCGTTGAAAGAGACGATCGAGTTGTCTAGTAGGGCGGATTTGGAGGTGAACTGGCTACAGCAAATCATCCGGGGGTATGAAGGAACGGTGGAGGCATATCTACAACCGTTAGGATGTATTTGTGTTTAGCTTCGTGACCATTGTATTCAGTCTACTCTTACGTATACACCTGATACCAATAATGACATTTACCCCTGTATTGCATAAAATAGATACTTGTATAAGCACAATTTTTATAGTGTTGCCAAAAAAAAAAAAAAAAAAAAAAAAAACACAAGAAAGAGAGCCGAACGGCTCTCGGCTGAGCAACGGGCCTCGGCAACGTCACTCTCTATCCCTACAAAGTGAACCATTCAGTTAACTTCATTGTTAACCCCCTCACAGAAACCCATAACCACTCCATTCACTCACTGTCAATTATTGGCCTTCATAAACAAAACTCCTCCTCCACCAATCCCTCTCATCAACAACCAATTTCCCCTACATACAACACCTAAATCAGAAGTCAAAGAAAATCACCGCAATCGCCAACATGGCCGACCGTCTATCCCAACTCACTTCCCACCTAAACTACCCTCAAGGCCTCCTCGCCAATCAACTAGCAATCATAACCGGCGGCGGCCAAGGCATCGGCGCCGAAACGGCCAGATTGTTCGCCAATGAAGGGGCAAAGGTCGTTATTGCTGATATTGATTCTAGTATGTCTTTTACATCTACATCTACATCTTTCTATATCGACATACCATATCATTACTTCATACATACATTGGCCATTTAATCTACATAACCCCGGAATAAGAAAAGCAAAGAAACAAAAAACAAAAGAACGACTAATTATATAATAAACAGAAAAAGCAAACAAAGTAGTCGACGCCATTAACTCCGCCGCCCCGAACCGCGCAATCGCGGCTACGGGTGATATCCTCAATGACGCCTATATTGAGGAGTTGGTGGGCAAGGCGGCGGAGTTTGGGAACGGGAAGATTCACATCATTGTGAATAATGCGGGGTTTACTTGGGATGGGGTGATTCATAAGGTTTGTTCTATTCTTTTTTTTTTCTATATTTATATTCTGTTTTCTCTTTGTAGTGGTCTCTATCTGCTGTACATCTATCTATCCATGGTTGAGATCTAGATGGGTGACGCTAATGATGAAACGTTCGGGTATAGATCACTGATAAGCAATGGGATACAATGATCGCCATCCATAATACGGCCCCGTTTAAACTGGTTCGTGCTGCGGCCAAGTATTTCCGGGTGAAGGATGGGGAGCCCCGGGTTGTTATTAACATTAGTAGTACGAGTGGGATTCATGGGAATGCGTATGTTCTTTCTTTCTTCTTTTGCTTCCCCATCTCTTTAATGTAATGAGTGATTTACTGATTTTAACGCAGAGGCCAAGCAAATTACGCCCTCGCCAAAGCGGGCCTCGTGGGACTCACCAAGACCATCGCCAAAGAATGGGGCCCTGCGTTCGGCGTCCGGGCGAACACCATTGCCTTTGGTTTTGTTCAGACCCGTCTGACGGGTGCCAAGGAGGATGGGGCGTTCATTACCACGCCTGATGGCACGAAGGTGGCGTTGGGGATCCCGGGGAAGCAGCTGGAGACACGGAAAAATGGTGCTGGTGCAGAGCAGAAGAAGCAGCAGCAGGCGTATCCGGATATTCCGCTGGGCAGAGCTGCTACACCGGAGGAGGCGGCCAAGTCCATTTTGGCTGTTACTAGTCCGTTGTTTTCGTATGTGACTGGTGAGACTATTCGGGTTACTGGGGGGAGGAATATGTAGGTTATGACCAAATTGTTAGTTCGACTCTGGCTTGTAATTATCCAAGGATGATCTCCCTTGAATTGGCTCGCTTTTGATATGTTGGTCGATCGTCGTTGGCTGTGGATGAGTAACATGGTATAATGGTGATAATAATACACATCGAGTGAAAGAAATTATATATACATACATACATATACAGCTAAAGAGTAGGATAGAAGAAGTCTCTCTCTTAACCGCTCGTATCTTGCGTGACTTCGCACGAGTACGTCAGACGCAGTCTGATGGAAACAATAATCGAGGATAAAAGTCATCTCGCCAAAACAGTCACCCGTTTCAGAAATGAAACTCTCATCTGGCCGACCGGTCTGTGAGCGCCGGGCCCACAGTAAGGTCAATGCTGTAACAGACAATGTATCAGGCAGTCTCGCCGCCCGTCGACGGAAAGCAAGTCGCTTTAGTTGGCTGTGCCATGCGAGCCAAGTGGTAATATCAAGGCTAGATGACACGGACTCCAAAAGCCTAGATGCCAGAATGAAAAGCAAAGAAAAAAGCAAGGCAAACAAAAGTCTAAAGTTGCTGCAGAATCGCAGGCTCATCCAGGTGGATACGTATTGGAAGTAGAAAAAAAATATGAAAAGATGAGAAAAGAATGGTAAGAGTAGAATAAAGGAAAGAGGGCGCGCGGTCGTCATATCTCTCTATTTATAGAACACTTCACTTTGGTTCTGCATTGTCGACCTGGGCGATCGTCCCTCGTATGAGCTATCTCAAACCCCAATAGGGGAACCGAACGTATATCTGTGTCCGGGTATCGAACCAACAGATCAAACTATGTACCAATAGATCAAAAAAGAAGAGAAAAATCAAGTCAAGAGCGGAGAGTAAATCCTCCCCTGCTCTTAGGTATCATCGAAAGAGTGAAAAGAGTAACCCAAATATCCAAACTTCCATCAAACTCCGTGCAAAAAAAAAAAAAAAAAGCAATGCTGTCTTGATCCAGGGGTATTTTCTTTTCTTCTTTCAATGCCAAAATGGGACAAAAAACAAGAGGGATCAGGGCAAATTAACGCCGACAAAACAACCATCATGACAGCAAGTGTATCATAAAGTCCACAGTCCACCCAAAAAGGAAAACATATATTAATAATAAAACAAATTCCACGTTTCCGATATCCAAGTAGCTCGCAGAGCGAGTTGGCGGAAACTTGTCCAAGAAGGCAACTCCTGCACACTGGTCAACGTCCAGCGGGCAATCATCTGGGTATTATCCACAAATCCAGGGAAGGGTCCAAATGAAAGAAATTAAGGCATATGTTCAAAAAGACCTGCTGTTCGAGGCTTTTTACGCCATGGGAAAAAAAAAATACACTTCACGCTTCAGAAATGCAAGGCGATGTACCCCAGGAGATTGTTGAAGGAATGTTAAAAAGATTTGACTTCCTGGGAAGTTTAAAGATATTGCCGTCAAATCATAAACCTGCGTAAAGTACTCAAGTGGTCCAAAAAAACCCACTGTTTAGCAGACCGGTATAAGTGACGTGAAAGGGTGCTGAGGGATGACAAGCGGTTCGACCATGTCACTACACGTGATCGAGTCCGTTGGCAAGAAGTCCGGCTTGCAAACTGCCTCAGGCTCCAGGCCCACCGAAGACATCGACGAGACACTGTCGATGTCAGGATAACCCTCGGTGAAAGAGGAGGCATCAGACACAGCCGACTGTAGCGAGTCGGAATATTGAGAGGAACCAGAAGAAACGGACTGTGAATCAGAGACATCCGCGGGTATATGCAAGGGCATCTGCGGATGGTTGACATAGTCAACAGGCATTGGCCCGCTGATTGAACCCCATGGAGGGATGGTGAATTGAGGGCACTCCAGGATCAAATTGCGCAGCTCCGGGATAGTGATCCGCTTTCTGGGGTCGCACTCAAATATGCGGCTCAAGATACAGATCATCTCATCCGTCAAAGGCAGGATAGATTTGAGGAAGTATGGGTCCTTTAGGTAAGCCCGGAACGTGGAATCCTCGGTCGAGGCACGCTTCCATGGGTTGCGACCACAAGTCAGGTTGACCAGGATCACGCCCAGACTCCAGACGTCATTTGGTGCTGATTCATACCATGACATTGGGCGGGGATTGGGCTGCTGGCATTCTTTATTTCATAAGCGATTCATTAGCCACTGGTCAGGATAGATGAGCCGAGGGGAGTCGAGACGTACCTGGAGACATGTAGAATGTCGACCCGCAACCGAAATCCGATGTGCAGGGATCCGTGGTAGCAAGGCCGAAGTCAGCTAGTTTGACTGTCAACCCCTGATCGGTCACCAGGATGTTCTCCGGCTTGAGATCCCGGTGGTAGATCCCAATAGAATGGCAGAATTGGACAGCGTCCAGGATTTGAACAAACACCCGCTTGACCAAGGGGTCATTGTGAACGAAGTTGCCTTTCTCGGTGATGCTGGAGAACAGATCACCTTCGGGACAGAACTCAATGACTACATAGGTGCAGTCGACGGAATCCATAATGCGAACTAAGGAAACCACATTGGGGTGTTGGCTGGCCAAATGGTGCAGCTTGATCTCGCGCTGCTGGAATTTGAGCTGACGGTGATCCAGTCCGGCTTTGTTGAGGGCCTTGACAGCATACATCACATTGGTATGGATGTCCACGGCGGTATAGACGACGCCGTAAGCCCCTACTCCCAGGATTCCAATGAGCTCCAGCCGGTTGGCCAAAAGCAGTCCCAAACGGTCTTCCGGAGTATAACAGCGGGTGATGGGCGGAGAGGGCGGAGGAGTGGGGAGCATTTGAGGATACATACTCAATGGAGAGACGAGCACGAGGGCAAGGAGTTCAGGGCGAGGTGATGGGGTAAGGGATAAGAGTATAAGATAGGTGGATCCAAGGAGACCCGAACGAGAGAACTCTCTCCGGGTGGAGAGAGGGAGAGATGATCAAATGGATGAAAGGGATGGGAAGTCGGCAGATGGTAATCCTTTGAATGGTCCTTAAATCCAATGGAACGGTTAATCATCCAAAACCAGTATCTATATAGCACTCGGAACCAGGAGAGTCGCCTTATGGATCCATGAAGGAAATGGAGACGCCTGTCAATGGGAAGAATAAAACCAGGTCCGATGGATAATTCAGTGGCGATGTTGAACCAGTTGTAGATCTTGATATGTCTTTTTTCTTTTTTTCTTTTTTTTTTTTTT
>MBFL02000216.1:0-63324 GCA_001696595.2 Aspergillus hancockii
AGGGGAGGGAGGGGGGCACTTGTTCAAAGAGGGGTTGGCTTTTTCTCGTCCTTTTGGTGAGACTATATCTTGGATAAATGCCGGATTGCCTAATATCGGTAAGTGTTTGGGTTCAGGGTTCGTCCGGCGATCAACGGCGTTGGGTCGGGAGTCTTTTGGCATCCGTTTGGGGGGCCCACTTGACTCTAATCATTACTATAACTATCATTAATTACTTGGAAGACAAATAGCCCACCCGGTTGCCGTTTGTCTCTCTTTTTCTTTTCTTTTCTCCTTGGTTCTTCGGAGGAAAGGTTCCATTTTCTTGTTTGTTTTCTGGAGGCAAGGAGGAAATGAATGACATCAGCCAAGTATTCTTCATCTACGCTGAAGCAGTGTTGATTTGTTTTCTTAGTGCTCGGTACAGGATGAGCTTCTTTTCTGTCCTTCGCCCGATTGTCAGCCGGTGTGGCAGTAAATGGTTTTAATGGTTCAGTCAAAAGCATCATTGGCGGAAATTCTTATTCAAGCTTCTGCCAGGAGAGCTTCCATTCAAGGCAGCAATTGACATCCTCGTTGACGCGAACGACTTCGCTTCACTAGTGACCCCATGATTTCTCCGCATGGTTGGATTTTAGGCCCACCAGCATGCTTGACCGTTGGGACGTAGATCGAAGAATCTCGGTACATCTGCTGCCGAGAATTAGCGAGGAGATGATCGGCACCAATTATTGAGCGCGGAGAATAATAAGATTGGAGGGAGATAGCATAAATGATGATATTTGGTAGGATACAACTCGAAATTCCGGTGGAGGTGAGTAATCGCTTAGGTACCCTGGTAATGTGATGGCTTAGGGCACTTTTTCCCGCTTGTTCCCTGTCCTTAGGGTGTCTTCTATTAGCCATTCATAAGCTATATCTGCACGTACTGAATGGTAGGAGAAACAGACGGTGTGGCGACTATTTCTTCAGGATTGTAATTAGACCACGTGATTCCCTCTATCCCGTGCATCCGATGGCTATGTAACTACTTTCCTGGCATCTTGTTCACTGGTGCAATACTTTTGCCAATTACTTTGCACCAAATGAACGCAACATCACTCGACAAGTATGGCACTGGAGACATTGACGGCGACAGCTCCGTCTGTTCTATAGATCTAGAGCGAGTCACACTCAGGCCCTATTTAGCAATGACAATTGTGATACTGACGAAAACACAGGTGATCGGTATAACAAATCCATGATCAAGACCGTGGTGTCTCCGAGGACCACAACTAGAGTCCTTCGCGGTGGGAGCTAGGATAAAGTCAGGAATATCATACTTATTGTTTCGAGGTTCTAAGTTCCGATGCAGATCATCCGGATCAAGAACAAAATATCATACGACCGAATCCAAACTTACATTCCTGAAGTTCACAAGATATGTTGATGAGGGAAAAGCGGCGATCTCTACGAATCATGTTGTAGGGACTATCCTTGCTATGTTTAATTTGTGACTTTGACAACGTGGCCCTATCCGGGTAGGTATACATCTCAGCCTGTATATATCTTGTGGAGCTCATGAACTTGAGGGGCGTTCGATTTGTCATTTTTGAACGTGCACCTTGGCAGGAACATAAGAACATAAGGTGACATCCATTGCAGTTGCTAGGTCCATATTTAAGCCTCGTATTATGTCTTATCAGTCTACGGTGGAGAACGGTGATCATCCTTCGCCCAATTAGCTCAGGTTGTCATCTAAAGGGCGCGGAAGCGACGACCCAGCCAAAGTACCTCCAAAGTAAAGGTCTAAGAGGACACTCTTGTACATACAACAGTAACTTCTTCAATCTTATCGAAACATATCTTTGATCTCTGCATACACCCTCTTTCCGTCCAAGAGAGTTACTCCATTATTATCTGACTTATCCTTTATAATCGAAACCATGAGCGAGTCTAATATCACGCAGCGGAAGCCATGGATTGAGACCCCATTAATAGAGTCGGCAGCACTATCAAAAGCAGCAGGATGGTACTTAAATGCGTTCTCCTCACCCATTAGCTTTGCAGATACAAGACTGACTCACATGTAGTAGAGTCTTCTTAAAACTGGAACTCCTCCAGCCTTCAGGATCATTCAAGTCGAGGTACGTCATTCATTCAACCCCTAAGGGAGTATAAAACTAATTACTCACTATCAATCTAGAGGAATCGGAAACCTGATCTTCAGTGCTCTCCTCGACCCCGCAAACAAAGACAAGAAGCTCCATTTCTACAGCTCCTCAGGAGGCAACGCAGGGCTAGCAGCCGTCATCGCAGCTCGAGATCTAGATTGCCCATGTACAGTCGTCGTGCCGCACAGCACCAAGCCTCTAATGATTAGCAAGCTGCGAGCCGCCGGCGCCACAGACGTGATCCAGTACGGCAGCAGCTGGTTCGAAGCCGACACCTACCTCCGCCAAACCTACATCGAAACCGCCGACGACTACACAGCTGAGAAAAAGAACATCTACGTGCCTCCGTTCGATCATCCTGATATCTGGAAAGGTGCTGGAACGATGGTCCCCGAGATAGCGACTCAGTTACCGCCTAGAGATACCGGGGTGTTTCCAGCTGATGCGATTGTATGTAGCGTTGGCGGTGGGGGTCTTTTCATTGGGATTGTGGACGGACTTGGTAGCTATCTGCGAGCTCACCCGACGCCAGATGTTATCACGGGGACGACGCTGAGGAAGGTCCGTGTGTTGGCTGCTGAGACAGTCGGGGCGCATTCGCTTGCGCATTCGCTGCGGGAGAAGAGTTTGCAGTCGTTGCCGGCTATTACGTCGTTGGCGACTTCGTTGGGGGCGCTTTGCGTTGCGCCGAGGGCGCTAGAGAATGCACAGTCGTCTCCGGAGGGGGTTGAGGTTGTTAGTGTTGTTGGGTCTGATGCTGAAGCTGCGAGGGGGGTCGTTCGCTTGGCTGATGAGGCGAGGTTGCAGGTTGAGTTGGCTTGTGGGATTAGTGTTGAGGTTGTGGCTGGGGAGAGGTTGAGGGATGCTGTTCCGGGGCTTACGAAGGATAGTCGGGTGGTTGTGGTTGTTTGTGGTGGGAGTAATGTTACTGCTGAGATGATTGCGGAGTATCGGCAGCGATTGCAGAGCGGATGGGAATAGATTATGCTTGTCTAGGGATAGATTTCAGTTCTGGGCGTTACTGTATGTTGCTATGCTGTATATTTTTATGCTGTATGTTTTCCGCCATGAAAGATAAAGAGGTTATTCACTGACCTACATGAGAGTGGCACTTGGAGCCCTAAAGGTGAGTATAGCCCTACTTAGGTTCTAGAAGATATAGCTGTTGAGTAGCTGACCTTGATGCTATAATAAAAGTTCAAGTGAAGATGTTCTACGCAGTGAATTACTATCTAAAGCTCGTTTGCGGTGTAACATTGAGAGGGGTTCATGACTACAGTGAATACAATGAATGGCCTCAGATGTGTATGATTTGTTAATGGTAGCGAGTTAGGGGTTGCATGAATTACTTATACAAATGCTGGAAGGAGTCTTACCACTTCGTACTTAAAAAGAGAAGTAAAAGAGTTACAGCGGATGTTGAAATTTATATATGTAATTTTTTCAAACATATGATACAAGACTAAGTCATCTATTTCCAACGCCTTTGTCATGCAAATTGAGAAGATGAATCGACTAACCCAGCCTCACTCCACCCGGCGTAGGTCGACCACCAAACCATCTGGCCAGTCCATTATTCCCATCAGCACCTTCAGCGCCCATCCACCTTGGAAGCCGGAACGTATCGCCCTGCAGCCATTGAGGTGTATTGGCGGTCTCAAAGGTATTTTTCACCCGATGAGCAAATGATTGGAAAAAGTTGTCTTCCTCCTCTTCCTCAGCCGCTACAGTGGATGTAGTAGCGGCTCCACGGAGTGGTCTAGAAGGTCGAATGGCCTCGCCGCGAGGGGTCCGCGAGGAGGAAAAGGCATTGGTGCCTTCTTCGACACGGTTCAATGGCTGAGGCGACCGATCACGTGGAGTAAGCGACAGTGACCCCAGCCCATTCAGCTCGCGTTCGATCAGATCGCGACCTTCACGCCAGCCGCCTAGGCCATAGCCGCTGGGGTTGTTTTCTAGATCTTCCTCTTCCTCCTCTAGTAGGCCGAACCCGCAGATATTCTTTACTCGACCGTAGAGGTTAAAGAGGGTGGCACAGACTGGCACAAGAATGAAGATGGGGAAAAACCAATCGAACCCCTTCCCTAGTGGAGTGAGATCAATAAACTGCCCAAGTAGACGGTAGAATGTGGTGTTCTCGCGGACAGGATCCGGTAAGAATGTCAAAAAATTGTATGCGATTGGTACAGTAAGCCTAGCGACTAGCCCCGCGTACCAGCAAGCGCTTTCGCCGTACGTGTTGCGGCGAACCAACGCGCGGTTGCCCCACACCTTAGCATCATTTACACCCGCCAATGCAGCCCAGCACATATACAACAGCCAAGCAGAGGCCGTCACTTGTCTTCCAAATCCCACCGGTGCTGGATCTTTGTGATAAGAAACCACGGATAGAGTGACTACCGATAACCGGGGCGCCAATGACTTGATCAACTCCGACCAGATAACACAAACGGATGCAGCTGCGAAAAACACGCCGAGAAGAAGCCGCACTTTCGGAATCACATTGACGTAGACATGATGCCGCATGTAGGGGGTCAGAATCTTCTGGCGTGAAAAAAAAGTTGTGCGGTGGGGAGAGTGGCTAAATTCAAGCTTTTTCGATGCAGACGAATTGATGATGGCTTGCAAATCGCCGGCGGTCAGCACTAGACGATCCCATTCGTCCACAAAGCGAGCCTTCAGGTGTCGCGTACGCTGGATACGCCTCGTCAAATCTGCCATATAGCGCTCCGTGATAACTGCTGGTATCGTAGTGGACGCGTCTGAAGGTTCAAGAAGTGCTGTTCGCTCCGGGGAAGAATTAGACGTCTCGGCCAGTTCTTCAATCCAATCTTTAAACTCCAAAGCGCTACCAGTCTTGCGCCGTTGTAGTTGAGAGACTTGCGATTCAAGGCACTCGAGGTCAGTGATCGCATCCATCAGGCGGTCATGCAGGCGGGGCGCATAAGCTTGGATTCTGCGGAGCCGACCGCTAACGTTGGCATTGCGAAATAGAGTGCGAGGTATAGATACAAGACCGTGACCCATCAGATAGATCGCGAGGACAAGACCCCATACATAGGCAAGAGCCATGACCAGTGCTTTTATTGTTCCGAATCTGAACCCATTTTGAATGGATATGTAGATTAGTCCCACAACCGCACAGCATAACACGATCAGCTGATATCGAGCGTTGGAACGGAGGGAGTACTGGATACGACCTTTTGGATCGCGGTATCCCGAATCGACATATTCCCCAAGTAACGGGAGAATAGCCCTTTAAATAGATAAAAAAAATTAGTATTGAAATAATATCTATAAGTCAGTCAATGAAGAATGTGTGTAGTACATACCAGGTAAGCACGAATATCAGCCAGTAGGCAATGCGCCAGGATACCAGGATCAAGCGATCAGGCAGCCAAATGGCCTTGGGTCCTCCGCCATCGCGCGAGCTCGACGCTAGATCAATAGGTACCAGAAGCACTACACTAGCAGGGAGTGCGAGCGCAAGAAAGACGGGAATGCTGAGGTAGGCTGGGGTAGACCGCAAAGTAAGAAAACGTCGTAGAAGGAGCAAAACAAGGATAGAGATTGCGAGAAGAGCAAATGAAAAGAATATATTAGAGCCAACGGAAATCGCAGCTATGGAAATCATGGCGTTTGCGGGGAGTGTAGACGCATGTAGAGAGTGCGCACGGGAAATTCAGGGTCAGACAATCAATAGCGATTGTTCATGGCGAGGTCACGAGGACAACCAAGAAAACTAAAGAGCGACTCAATCCAAGATCACAGATTGATAACAGGCAGGATTATAAGAAGGAACGCATAGAAGTGAAAGCACAATGAGAGAAGCCGAAGTTGGTAGTGAAGTGAATTGAACCCTGAGGGACTGTTGGAAGGTTTGGAAGATGTACGGACGGATATGGATTCATTCATTCATTTCCAGCCTCCGGTGGTTGACGGACGATAAGGCCCACGGTGACGACAGCAGGGTCTACACGTGACATCACATGATACCATTGTTGCTAGAAAAAGTAACAAGCAGCCTTACCAGGTCCACTTGGTGGGAAGTACCTGGAGGCAGTAAGCGTGTCAAGTTGTTACAGAGAGACAATCACGGGTGCCTCTAATTATGGGGAGCGGTACGAAGCACTCAGGGCCGTCCTCACTTCACTTCCATTGCCTATATTTGCGGATTAATACTAGTATTCTAGGGCCGAGGGGGACTATTAAGTAAATCCCTTTAGGTAGGAGGGACTGACCAAGCTTGTACCACTTAGATTGGTCACACTAGGTATGTAAGGTCACGGGCACTGTACGGGTCTACTGTACCTGCAAGCTGTGGACTGATCCATAGTAGACTGCAACCAGCCTTTTCAGAGGGAAAAAGAAGGTGTATTATAAATAATTTTTCTACATGTTACGCTCACAACCTGTCTGACTACCTGAGAGATTTCCCTCAATCTTAGGTGAAGATCAATAAACCCTTGGGTGCAGATTATAATTATAATCATCCTTAACCTCTTCTGAATTATGATAGAAAGAAAGAAAATTAAATAAATATTAAGAAAGGAGGCAGGAAGGGAAAAAATTCGAAATCAAAAGGACAAGACAAAGTATGAAATGGAAATGATCCCAATTTAATAAAGTACCTGTGAAACCGGACGTCTTGGTTTGCCAGGCCTTGCGTCCCTCCACCAGTCAGTACTATGCTTCTGAGCCAATAAAAGTCCGAATAGGTGCCAAAAGAGTACGTATGTAGACAGCGTACAGCTCAATTATGCCCTACACCAATTGAACCCTATACCACTAGTCTGTCTACTAGGGAGTGGACGAAGTCAACTAAGGACTGCTGGCCCGCCTTTTGGTCTCCATCCGCTCCCGTCACTACAAGTCCTGCCAAGTTCTAACACTAAGCCGACTAGACTAACTTCGACCAGTAACGGGAAGATCCAAGAAAGGTATGAAAGTCTAGTACCTGTTAGTCTGCCACACTAGCCCACAGCCTGAGGCCACCACCAGCTGCGTCTTCCCAACTGATCTTCTTCTCTTCTCAGGTCAAATCAATTAATTCAATCTTTCTCTCCCCTTGTTGGCTATTATTGGGGTTTTATTCCTCCCATTATTTTCTACCTTTTTTCTTTTTTTCTTTTTCTACTTTTTTTTTCTACTTTTTACCCTTTCCTTTCCTTTCGTTTTTCCTTTTTCTTTTTTTGTTATTTTCTTCTTCGAGGAGTAGCTGTCTTCGAACTTTTGTTTTTCTCTTCTCCTCTTGTGCTGTAGTTTTCTTGTGGTTCTACCTTTTTTTTTTGGGATAATTCCCCTCTTCTAGGTTGCGGACCTCTGCAACAGCTGACGGTCATCATTTCTCCCATGCCACGGGACCGGAGCTCTCACTGCTTAACCTGTAAGCCCACCCTCTTCGATTCTCCCCTCATGATTGCTTTTATTTCGAGATTTCGTTCCAATTGAAACAGTGGATATTACTTTCATTGGTTCTCGGTCGTTTTTCTTTTTTTCTTTTTCTTTTTGCCCTGTTTTTTTACCCTTTCCGCAGGACCTTATTCTTTCTTGCGGTGTTTTAAATTACGTTCGCATTACAAGCCGTCTGACCCAGACCTTTACAGATTCACCTTAATTCTTCCTTTCTCTTCTTGCCTTCACCTATATTTCTTTTTTTTCACCCTCCACCCCCATTCTTAACTTCTCCCCGGCGCGTGGTACTCGAACTCCATACTCCAATATCGAACACTTTCCATTCTGCAACGACTGGCGACATCCCTGTCAGTGATTCAAACCTTCGCCGGCTTAGTGTTCCCACCCCCCTCAAAAGCCACTTCCCGGCTCCTGCCAACGAACCCGCTTTGACTGAACGCTGGTGCCCGAACGCCTTGTTTCCCTTGTTGCGTTGGTCTCCCGTTTTCTTGACCTTTCCCTTTGTCCTACTACTATTCTTCTCTACTACGCTGGATTTATTCGGGATCTGAGCGAATTTAACGTCCGTACGGTGTCGAGTCCCACCGCGATTCATTCCTCAAGAGGTTGGACCTTCAGTACTTTTCTTCAGCATCCCACCAACGCTCGCTTTTCCCACTATTACCCATACTACCGCCAAGGGGGTTCCGATATCTTTCGATCCGAGCATAACGTATCGCACAGGGTGAGGATTGCGGTTCCCACCAGCGAATGCTGACGCCCAAAGAAAACTTGCGCGGACTGCTCCTCGATCCCCATTAAGGGGGGGTTGTTGACATGAATCCCGCAAATTTCTCTAATGTCGGCGGGGGCATGCCTGGCGGAGCGAAGCCGCATGGCCAGATGCAAGTTCCCCAGCAGCAGAAACAGGACAACCAAGTGATGATGAACTATCTGGCGCAGGCATTACAGTCTCAGGGCCCATTTACCGGTTGGAGAGCAGATGTTACTCTCAAGGAGCGGGCTATTAATGTATATCAAATGTGAGTGATCTGCGCGCTATGGCCGGTCGGTCGTCTTAGATCCATTAGTGGCCTACAATAATAATGTTCCATGTCTTTCACTCTATTGCGCATGCTAACGGCCCATGCTTAGGTGGACTTCCCTTCGTTTAATTCAACCGCATGCCAATCTACACAGCTTAGCTCAGGCTGCTCTGAGTTTCGAGCAAAAGGCCTTCAAAGATGCAAATGAGAAGGTACGCTTCTCCCTTTTCTTGTCAGTGGACTATTTTTAATGGTGGGGTAATTTAGGTCGACTACGACAAACAATGTAATGATAAGCTGGTGCATATTCGAGATACTCGGGCTAGACAGGCGGCTGTGTTGCAACAAAATGGCGGCATGATAGCTCAACCTGGACACGCGACGGGAATGGCCGGCGTAGGGCAGGCCCCTTTCCCTCAACAGATGGGTCGTCCCGTACAAGCGTCTCCAATGCCTGGGCAACAGCAAATGGCAATGGGGATGAATGATCCGAATCAGCAGGCGGCTATGCAACATCGCCAGCATCAACAGCAGCAGCAGCAGCAGCAACCACAGGCAATGCTTCAGCAGCAACGAGCTCAACAAAGACCTGGTAGCGGCATACCGCTGACAGATGATCTCAGCACACTATCAGCGCAAGACTATGACCATGTCTGCCGTATCGCCAATCAGATCTTAGCGAAAACTCCTCAGGAAGATGTGGACAAGATCAAAATGAACCTACAGAACATGACTCCGGAGCAAAGACAATACCTTAGCAGAAAAAATATGGATCCCATCACATACTTTTTTCGCTCACAAGCATTGACTCAACTCAGGAGACACAAGCGAGCCCGTATGGAAGCGCAGCGTGCGCAGAATGCAGGAGTTGACCCTAACAGTGCGATAATGGGAGATCCCATGATGAATGCTCAGCAACGCCAAATGTTTCAGAACATGATGAACCTCCAGCGTAATTCAGCTTTCTCAATGGGTAGCCAACCGAATCTGGATCCATCCGCTTTCATTGGCAACGTCGAGAATATACAAGGACAACAGGCGGATGGCTTGCGCTCCCAGGAAGCAGGACAGCTTGTGGTACCTGCTAGCTCTTCGCAGATGAACCAAGCGCCGTTTACGAACACTCAGAATATGTTCCCAGGTGGCCAGACCAATATGAATGGTACTAGCATTAGCCCTCAGTTCTTCCCCCAGCAGCACTTGCAGAACTCTCAAAATATTCAGCAAGATAGAACACAGCAGACGCCTCAATTCCAGTCACAGTCGCAAGCACAAACTCAAGCCCAAGCACGAGCGCAGGCCGCCCAGAAAGCGCAAATGGCTATATCCCAGGCCGGCCAAGCGAATTCGCAAATGCAGCAACAGATGTTACAACAAAGCCCAGCCATGCCGATGCTAAACCGTCCGATGGCCCAAGGACAAATGTCTCCAGCGCAAGTAGCTGCTCAGGTCCGGCCTCCGTCGCGTGCCCCCGGTCAGCAGCCGAATGGTGCCCAGTCCATCGGAGGACAACCAGCTATGCAGGGTCGACCTCAAATCCCTCCTAATCTACCACCGGTTGTTCAAGAGCAACTAGCTAGGATGACTCAGGAGCAGCTAACGGCCTTCCTAATGAACCAGCGACGTCAGGTACCTAACAACCAGGCTATGGCAAGGCCAAACGCTACCCAGCAGTCCATGCCTATGCAGCAGAACCTGTCGCAACCTGGTCAGGGACAACAAATGGCGAATGGTCAGATAGGCAATAGCCAGAATATGCGTGCCTCCCTAAATCTGCAGCAACAACTCGCTGGGGTGGGTGGTACCCAACCGCCCAACCAGATGCTCCCCGGACAGCAGCAAATGTCAGCACAACAGCGGCAACAGCAACAGCAACAGCGTCAACACGATCTCTATAAGATGCAGCTGCTTCGCCAGCAGAGTGGGGCCTTAGATATGTCTGCGGACCAGGTCAAAGACATGGATCGCGTACCGTTCCCTCCTTCCATACTAAGCAGCAACCCTAATGTCCCTTCACCCGTTCCAAAGCATATTAAAACGTGGGGCCAGTTAAAACAATGGGCGACTGCAAACCCCCAACTTCTTGGAGGCATAGATTTGCAAAAGTTAGTAACATTCCAGAAATTTCATCTGGCTCAGCTACTGGCACAAAACAAAGAAGGCGGCCGGAATCTTGATAATAATGGCCAGAACCCTTGGATGCAAATGCCTTTCCAAGGGCAGCCACAACAATTCATGAACCAACAACAGTTCCAAGCCGGCCAACAACAAGCCCCATTAAATATACCTCCAGTGCGACCGGTCTCGGGCCAAGATATCCAACTGGCTCGTCAAAAGCTGGGTCCCCAAGTGCAAAATTATACAGACGAGCAGCTTCGGGAGCTTCTTTATAGGAACCGGCAGAAACAAATGATGCATCTCGCTCAGACTCGTGCAGCTCATATTGCATCTCAGGGAGGCGCGCAGACTCAGTCTTCTCAGCCGACTCCAGTCTCTGCGCCGTCGGCTACACCTCCAGTTAAGACTGAGGCTCAAACTCAGCAACCATTGACCCAGATTAACCAACTGCCGCAAGCGGCAAAGGCCCAGAATGTTACACCTGGAAAGGGCGTGAAAGGGCCTACTGCTAAACAACCACCGAAGAGGAAGATGGCAAATGACGAAGGCGTAGACGCACAAAGTACCCCTGCGCAAAAGCCGACTCAACCTGCGACTTCTCAAGGAGTGACAGGTCCTACACCGTCTCGACCTAATTTACAGTTGACTCGTGAGCAGTTGGCTGCTATGACGCCCCAACAACGTGCGCAGCTAGAGGCACACATACGGAGGCAACAAGGTCAGACCCAGAACCGTGCCCCTATTACAAGAGCCGTTGCGGAAGAGGCGTGGAACAATCTCCCAGAGAAGATCCGGCAATTGTACAACGAGATTACAAGGCAAGCCCCCCCGGCGGACCCTGTTGCTGTTCAGCCGGAGCAGAAGGCCCAGATGGCCCAGCAGCTACGTGAGTGTACAGATATGCTGGGTAGAATGGATACACTAGTTCAATGGTTTGCCAAAATTCCTAATCAGGAGAAAAATGTCCGAAGCTTACTTGCTATGGTATGTGATAACTGCGGCCTTCCTAGTTCAATTAGAAGCTAATGCTAACCTGCCGCCATCCAGCGCATACAATTGATGAGGCAATTCAAACCTGGACCTGAATGGGCACTAAATGATCATTTTACTGTCACGCCAGAGTATCTAACAATGACCACTAATTATGTCAAGAAGCTTTTCCAAGCCATGATTACTCGCGTGAGCCAACATCAGAATCAATTGCCTGGACAGCGACCTAGTATTCCTCAAGGATCAACCAATGTGCAACCGTCTGCACAGAATAACATGCCGCCCCTGAACGCATCTAACCTACAACAACTTCAGCAACAAGAGGAGGCTATCCAGCGTGCCCGAAGGGCTTCGAGCCAGACTGCCGTCTCGGCAACCTCTGCCGTGCCGCCCGCGCCGCCGTTCGGGGCGCCATCTCCTCAGGGAGTCCCGCATGCTTACGGACCCGGTAGTATGCCCCCTCAAGAATTGAAACTTCCTCCACCGAAGAGGAGGAAGCAGTCTCATGCACCTCCCGCGGCTGCTGGAACAGCCGGCACCAAATCTCCGACAACTAAGCAGAGCGCAGCAGATGCCAAAGCAGCTGCCACGGTTTTGGCTGGTGTCTTCAAGTGCAGTATCCCAGAGTGTCAGCATCATTACCAGGGCTTTGCCACTCAGAACGCGCTGGAGAAGCATGTTGAAGAAAGCCACAAGGTTGAAGAATCCATCGAAGACCCTCTTCAATTTGCGCTTGACAGTTTCCGCAGCTTGGTCAAAGAGGAGAAGCCTTCACCAGAGTCTCAGGCTCCCAAAAAGGCTGTTGGTGCTGCGATGGAGAATCCACAACTGTCATCTAAAGTTGTTATATCCTCGCCCGCGATGAAGCAGGAGACAGGCACAACCCCAGTGGCGCGAGTTTCCAGCCAGTTTGGCCAGAAACCAACTTCTCCCGCATCCCATCAAACCCCCCGTGTGCCACCAACAAAAGTGCCTACATCGGCAACTCTTCCTTCTAGAAGTAAGGACGAAAAGAAGGAAGCCGGAAAAGCGACAGAGTCAATGCCATCTTTGGAGGCAACCACTGAAGATCCTTGGGCGTCGAGTGCTATCTCTCTTGAGGCGATTCAGGACACATTCATGGATTTTGGGGACGAAAGTGGCTTCGGATTCGGACCAATGGACGAATTTCTCAATGCGGACATGTTTGCCAATACTCAGTCTAAAGACACCCCGGATTCAGTTGAAACCGCTATTGTTACCCAAACTCCGAAGGATAGCGACCTACCACAGAGCGGAGACGTGGCGAGCAAAGGTGCGGATGGTCTCGAAGACAATTGGATCCCTGTGGATTGGATCAACCTCCCTGGTCGGCTTGAAGACGGACCCTTCATGAATGAGTCGTGGGACGATATCGATTGGGATACTATCGATCGTAGGGACGGAAGCATGACGGTTGACGATAGTGGAATCGCCATCTGTGCCATATGAGATGGTGCTTTACGAGAAATTTTAACGACCTTGAATAGGTGAATGGCGCTGCGGCTTATCTCTTCGGCATAAATATGGATGACTTTATGTATATTAAGACTAGGCCAGTGTGGGAGGCCACTTGTTTATGCTTGTGATCTTGATTCTGATTTTTTTTACTGATTTTGTTCACCTCTGTTACACTCTATGACCACTTTGCTATTCGTCTATAGTTGGCTTAGCCGTGGCGTTCTAAGGAGCGAGCAAAAGGTCTTTTGTGTTATGTTGCAAGAGCCTTGTTTCTTTTGGAGGCGATTGGATGTGTCCAAGGCAATATTGATACTCAAATTTTAAATTTTATCAAGCCAAATGCCAAAGTTTAGATCAAGTACTAAATATTCCTCGGAGGATCTTCATTTGCTAGTGATGCTCATGTAGGGTTCTGCCGGTCCCATGGAACGGCGGTAAAGCGGATGACTGGATCTGTAAAATACAGTTCCCTGGGTCCACGTGCCAAGCCAGTCGGAAAGGTGATCAGCTGCTGGATGATAAGGACGCCCCATCCGCTCTCCTCTCTCTCTCATACATTCCTGATGCTTTCTCTTTGTTCCACGCTCTAAATCGTCATTTTCGAGATGGGCCCACAATAGAAAGCTTTTCTAAGACTATATATACTCTTACTTCTTCTATCCCTTTATCTTCTCTCCAGGTTTCCGAGAAGAGTCCGCAGTAACACTCATCCTCCCAATCAAACACAGGTCCTTATCAGCTTTCTATCTCATCATCGCCGAGACCATTAGGTACTAATATATACACCCTTCCTCCCAGGCATTGACTTGCCCTCGCGCCCTCGGTTCACCATGGCGAACAAGGCACTTATTCCATTTCTGGTCACGATGATGCTTGTGACCGGAGTCTGCAACACTATCCTCAACAAATACCAGGTTGGAACCCCTTTTCCCCAATGGCCTTGGCTCATACCCTTCTATTGTATGCTTTAACTAACCCAATCAAAAGGATATGCAATGTGTGCGAAACTGCAAAGCTCCACATCCTAATGATCGCCATCTATTTGAGCAGCCCGTTATTCAAACGTAAGGGTACCATCCAATCTCTTGACGTCATGTCCCCGCTCACACGTCTGGTTTTACAATAGGATCCAGATGTTCATCGGAGAGATGGGTTGCTGGCTCGTACTCTTGTTATCTTATGTTTATCAAGCATATATCTCACCGTACCTTTCGAATGGATCCTCTCCCCTTTTGGCTGGCGGTTATCACCCTGTCAATAATAACGATGCGGGCGACGAAGGCGGGATTGATGGAGAGGTTTACTTTAATGATCCTACGAAGCCAGGTCACGCCCATGATGGTCGTATACAGCTAGAGGGTCGGAAGATCTTCCTCCTTGCCGCGCCGGCATGCTGTGACATCGCAGGCACTACTCTCATGAACGTCGGCTTGCTTTTTGTTGCGGCTAGCATTTACCAGATGACGCGTGGTGCACTAGTGCTCTTTGTTGGACTGTTCAGTGTTCTATTTCTTCGACGGAAACTCTATCTATACCAATGGTCGGCACTTTCCGTGGTTGTCCTCGGTGTTGCAGTGGTCGGTCTTGCGGGTGCACTCTTTGGCGACAATCAGAACCACGACGTTACCCAAGAAGATGCTATGGCAACTATAACACATGTTTCAATGCAAGCCCGCGCTCTCGCTAAAACTCCTGAGGCTGTGCAGGCTATTATCGGTGTTCTCCTTATTGCCGCTGCTCAGATCTTCACTGCATCGCAATTCGTGCTAGAAGAGTGGATTTTGGAGCACTACGCTATGGACCCTCTCCAGGTTGTTGGCTGGGAAGGCATCTTTGGCTTTTCTGTCACTGTCATCGGATCGATCATATTATATCTGGCTGTTGGACGCACAGAAGCTGGCCGGTACGGATACTTTGATGTGAAAGAAGGATGGCATCAAGTCATCAACAACAGAGCTGTTGCTATTTCCAGCTTACTGATTATGATTAGCATCGGGTAGGTTCACTCTCCTATGTCCTCCAGATTAAGATACAGCTGAATGACGTTGGCTAATTCTGTCTTTTCACAGTGGCTTCAACTTCTTTGGTCTCTCCGTCACTCACACTGTCTCTGCTACATCCCGCAGCACCATTGATACTTGCCGAACACTCTTTATCTGGCTCGTGTCATTGGCTCTCGGATGGGAATCCTTCAAATGGCTCCAGGTAGTTGGATTCGCATTGCTGGTGTATGGAACTTTCTTGTTTAATGACATTGTGCGACCACCTCTCAAGGCTTGTCTTCCTCGTGATCTAAGGGAGAGGGAAGTGTTGTTGCCGGAAGAACCGATCGAACATATCTAGACTTGGATAATGAGGCATGCTACTGACATGTTTAACGTACTAGAATTTCGCGCCCACTTACTATCTCGGGCTTATGTTATTTTGACTCTTATATTGCTTATGGATGCAACATGGTTGAGGCCAACCATTGGTGTTACAGGCGCCCTCACTTCGGCTATAGCTTAGAACAGTATCAGATTGAAGAGATGAATTCGGCTTTCTTTTAGACGATTCACGCAACTCTATAGTTCAGTCTTCTCGTTGACAAACGTTTAAACAAACCAAAATCTCAGATAATTCAAACCGATCTTGTAGAAATAGCACAGCACACTCTATGAAAACATCAGAATCTAACCTAACAGCGAGAAACCCTCCTCTTCGCTTGAATATCCCGATTTGAAACGTGCAAAGCAGATGAAAAAAAACCATTTCCAACAACCCAAACAACCAAGAAAAGGCAAGCCCTTTGTCCTTCCGAATCACATTCCCCAAATCAGAGTATATGCATATATAGCCGAGCCCCAGTATATAGTACAGATTATGAAGGTTTGTATATCGAACGAAGGAGAGTCGAGTAATATTTCTCTATACGAGAACATATAGTGCACACATCTATAGAGAGGTTAGATGTTAACGGGGTGATAAAACAGTGAGAGGGGTGAATGGGAGGTATACGTACGCAAGAAAGACCGAAGATCATCGACAACCAGAAGAAAATATTCTTTTTATTTTTGTTAGACATTTGATTTTGTTTGCTCTTGTCTTGTGGTCAAGAGATAGAGGTGAGGTATAGTGCTTACCCTAAGGGTTGTTCTGCCACGGAAATATTTGGATTGCTGGACTGCGACGATAGGCAGCTGGAGCATCATGGCGACGAATCCGTAGCCGCGGAGCTTCTTTGTGATGCAGCTCATTACCAGTTCGTGAGCGATGGAGCTCACGAGGAAGGTGATGAACATGGCAACTGATTGAGAGAAGCGGGCTTTGGAAGGGAAGTAGACGTGTCGGCGGAGGAAGTGGTGGACGGGGATGTTCCATTCGCGGGAGAACTCAAGCCTGGTGAGCATGTTAGTTTGGTTTCTATTCGGTGTTAATATCGATGTGCACACGTACCAATCGCATGAATTCCACCAGTCCGAGTAGAAATGGCGATCGGCGAAGCAAGTGATTTCGGCAAATGCGCCCAGCACGTATTCGAAGATGACTAGGAAGACGAGCAGGAAGGTGATCATAAAGGGGAAGAGAAGCATGTTGATTGTTTCCGCGAGAATCAAGGCTTTGTCTGCTGCACTTTGTTTCAAGTGCAACTGAACATTGGCCTCGCTCAGGACTGGGAGAATGAATTCTTCGCTTGTAAGTGTTAACAGGAAGATACAGCCGAAGATAGCCATCGTTTTCAGGCCCAGCTCTGTCCATGATCTTTCCTTGCTTCGAGGATATTCCAACTCGTAGCAGAGGGTAGGACAGAAGATAAAATCGACGTAATTGACGATGGTGAGGTTTTGCGGGTATGTGACATGGCCTAACGGTGAGGTCAACTCGGTTGCCAGGTCCTCGCGCAGTTCTTGGACTGATTGCGATCGCGTATGGCTAATTTTCCGCTCTGTAGAGGGTCGACGAGGTGCTGGATCTGGATACCGGACAGCCGCATCCAGTGATACAGACCCAGGGTTGTCAAGTGCGGACAAACGGCGCTCGGTCTCACTGAGATGACCATTGTAGAACCCATAAGAATGTATCTTCATGAGTAACGTCAGAGTATGCAGAGTGAAAAATACCTGCGCGGTCCAGGTCCAGCGCAACATGAATGGCCAACTGATTGGTTCGTCAGCGCATGGTCTTGAGCACAGTTATTGTCCGACTCACTTGATCCACAGCACAAGAAAAGCGGCTTCGAAAATACTTTGTATCACCATGCCCCCTCTTCCCCATCGCAACCATCCGTTGCTGCTCCTGAACAGACGATGCAGCGGCAGGACTGCCGCACTACTAACCACCATCGCAAGGTCGCTGAAGCCCATGGCCCAGACATTCGCCGTCAAAAGACTCCATACCCTCACGCGCAGCGGCGAACCGGTATCCTTCACATTCCGAAGCGCGGTAGTAACCACCATAATAAACAATCCAATCCAAAATAGTGTGAAGAAGCCGCGGAAGTTATGATAGTTGCTTCTGACGTCGAAATGCGATACGCGGGGAATATAGTCTATGGTATAAAACATTCGATTGCGAGCTCTAGCTTGCTTTCTGGCGTGCGATATGGAATGAACGGATGGCGGGGCATCTTCGGCGACAGGAGTCGAGCGTCCGCTGACAACCAACTGTTAGACTTCAGGGGGAATGACTCTGTTGGCTCAATGGGTCTGGCCTACCTTGAATCAAGCGAATTCTTCTCTATGGAGAGACCAGTAGGCTCATCAAGCTTCTTCAAGATGGCGCGCGGCCGCAGAAGTGGGGAGCCATTACTCTGAGATACTGCAGAAGACATCCTGACCGCGGAGTCAAGAGTGGTCGATGACATACACAACTTTTCACATTGATTCTATGAAAGTAACAGATGCACTCCAATGCAGAGGAACCAGGCTAGTTAAATATGATTCCTCTCAATGTTTCGGTGAGTAAGTGGAAACGGCGTTTAAGGCTGGTCAAAGGACACTTGTGCATCCAGGAGTTGTAGGTGGATCCAGTGTCAACGGAGGTTTTGTTGACAAGGCAGACTGAATTGCGCCGGGACCAATCTTAAAAAAAAAAGGGTGATGATAGTCGGAGTCGCGGATCAGCCGGCGCGCAACAAGAAGGTCCTACGCCATCGCCATCCGCGCAAGACCTGCAACTGTTTTTCTGCAGCGAACAAGACAAATCAATCGGCATTTCTGGAGGCTGTTAAAGCCTCTGAGTAAGTTCTCCACGGGCCTTCTCCGTAACAGGGAACCCTCACGTCATACCGTACGCACCTGATCCCGGGGGCCGGAACCCTAGTACCACCGAGTTACCTTATAGGGCCCCATACAGACTAGTTCATGCTCCGCAGGACCTTCCGTATATACGTACAGTACGTGAATACGAATACGATACTCCGTTTTCTGTAAATAGATACAAGTTACTATGAATATGTTGTGGCCTGCAATTTCAGGTGTAGAGGTTTCACACATCACGTGGCAGCGTCCATGGGCACGAGGTGCACTAACCCCAAAGAGAGAGAGAAGCGCCAAGACGGACAGGTCGCAAAGGACGGGCGAGGCTCAACCTACCGACGCCGTCTCTATTACTACTATTATTGTTTAGACGGAATTCATCCTGGCCTTGGTGTTCGCGTGGACTGGTTTCTTCGCCTTGCCCCCTTTCTCCTCGTTCTTTCTTTTACCTTTATTAATTCCATTTCCTTCTCAACACCCCTTTGGGGGTCCCTGTGGCCGCCATGACATCCCGTAAGTCGGTGTCCATTGCTAATGGATTCCACCCCCACACTGGCTTCCCCTTACCTGGCGATTTAGTTGCTAACAATTTCTCCTCTCCGCCCAAAATAATAGTGAAGCAATTTATCCGTAATGTACGGTCTGCCAAGACGATCGCCGATGAAAGAGCGGTGATTCAAAAAGAGAGTGCGGCCATTCGTGCGTCGTTCAGGGAAGAGAGCCATGATTCGGGCATACGGTTAGCAATCTTCGCATCTACAGCCTTCGGGGTATCTCGAATCAACATCTCATATCATTGACAGGAGAAACAATGTCGCCAAATTGCTTTACCTGTTCACCCTCGGAGAGCGGACGCATTTCGGTCAGATCGAATGCCTGAAATTACTAGCATCCCACCGTTTCGCAGACAAGCGACTGGGATATCTGGGTACTATGTTGTTGCTAGATGAAAATCAGGAAGTGTTAACCCTGGTGACAAACTCGTTAAAAAAGTAAGTCGCTTTCGAGTGAGCAATTCCATTTGTGCTTCGTAAAACCATTCGGCTGATACGATACAGTGATCTTAATCATTCTAACCAATATATTGTCGGTCTTGCCCTTTGCGCTCTGGGCAATATTGCCTCCGTCGAGATGTCCAGAGATCTCTTCCCGGAAGTCGAATCCCTCCTTTCAACCGCAAACCCGTATATTAGAAGGAAGGCGGCACTGTGCGCCATGCGAGTATGTCGCAAGGTACCAGACCTACAGGAGCATTTCTTAGAGAAAGCCAAGACCCTCTTGTCGGACAGGAACCATGGCGTTTTGCTGTGTGGCTTGACGCTGGTAATAGACATGTGCGAAGCGGAGGAGGCTGAAGAAGGGCAGGAAGGCGTAATTGAGATGTTCCGACCTCTAGCTGGGAGTCTTGTCCGCGCTCTGAAGGGTTTGACAACTTCCGGATATGCCCCAGAACATGATGTTTCTGGAATTACGGATCCTTTCCTTCAAGTCAAGATCTTACGTCTCCTTCGAGTGCTCGCAAGAGGAGACACAGCAACAAGTGAGCTGATTAACGACATTTTAGCCCAGGTGGCTACCAACACTGACTCGACAAAGAATGTTGGCAACTCTATCCTCTACGAAGCTGTTCTCACTATCCTTGACATTGAGGCTGATTCAGGCCTCAGAGTTTTGGGCGTCAACATTCTTGGGAAATTCCTGACGAATAAGGATAACAACATTCGCTACGTTGCCCTCAACACGCTGAATAAGGTCGTGGCGATCGAGCCGAACGCTGTGCAGAGGCATCGTAACACTATTCTGGAGTGTCTCCGTGATCCTGACATCAGTATTAGAAGACGAGCCCTTGACCTTAGCTTTATGTTGATCAATGAAAGCAACGTCCGTGTCCTCGTCAGGGAACTTCTTGCTTTCTTAGAAGTCGCTGATAACGAGTTCAAGCCGGCGATGACTACCCAAATCGGCATTGCTGCTGACCGTTATGCACCGAACAAGCGCTGGCATGTCGATACAATCCTCCGCGTCCTGAAATTGGCCGGTACCTATGTCAAGGAGCAAATCTTATCGTCTTTTGTGCGGCTAATCGCCACTACCCCTGAATTGCAAACCTACTCTGCGCAAAAGCTGTACACATCGTTGAAAGAAGATATTTCACAGGAAGGTCTCACTCTTGCTGCAACTTGGGTTATTGGAGAGTACGGTGACAACCTTCTTCGCGGCGGTCAGTATGAGGAAGAGGAACTAGTCAAGGAGGTCAAGGAGAGCGACATCGTCGACCTTTTCAACAACATCCTCAACAGTACATATGCTACTCAAACGGTAGTCGAGTACATCACCACCGCTTCGATGAAGCTCACCGTGCGCATGTCGGACCCGGCTCAGATTGAACGACTCCGTCGCTTCCTGAACAGCCGGACCGCCGACCTTAGCGTGGAAATTCAACAACGAGCTGTGGAGTACAACAACCTGTTTGGTTACGACCAAATCCGTCGAGGTGTCCTTGAGCGGATGCCACCCCCAGAGATACGCGAGGAACAGAGAGTTTTAGGCGCGCCGACAAAGAAACGCCAAAGCAAGATCCTCAAAGATAAGACCAAGAAGGTCGCCAAACCGGCCGAGCAGGATATGCTTCTCGACCTTATGGGTGGTGATACTCCAGCGACCAGTCCATCTGGCAATGGATCCCAAAATACAGCAGATCTTCTAGCAGACATACTCGGCGGAGACTCTGGGCTCTCGTCACCTGCTCCTCAACCAACACAGAAACCAACACAGTCCAATACAAGCGCCATCATGGATCTGTTTGGCACTAATGGAAATACCCCATCGCCCCGTCCAGCCGAGCCGGCATCGTCGTCTCTGGACCTTCTAGGCGGCCTTGGATCGGCCGCTCCCGCGGCGTCCACTCCGCCACCCTCGGCACCCACTGCCCACGCCGCATTCGAGAAGAACGGTCTAGCTCTTACCTTGCAAGTCCAGCGGGGCAGCGGTGGTAACGCACAGCTCCAGGCTCGTTTCCGGAACACCTCGGACTTCAGTCGCTTCTCCGGTGTCGGATTGCAGGCCGCGGTGCCCAAGAGCCAACGCCTTCAACTCAGTGCAATCAACAAGCCCGACCTTGATGCCGGCGACGAAGGTGTTCAAATGCTGAGGGTCGCCTCTCTGAACGGGGTAAGTTGCCACCAATTCTAAACCATCCCCCAATTCACTAAAAAGTACCACAGGCTCTTCCACCTAAACTCCGCCTTCGTCTGCGTATCACATATTCAATGGATGGATCAAACCCCGTGACGGACCAAGCCGACTGGACAGAACCGTAAACCAACCTCTACATAGAACCCAAAGGTGGTCTTACTTACCCCGTCGATTTACCTTAATTATATTTCTTTTCACTTTTTCACCCGTTACCTAAATGGTTATCTTACCTCTTTCTTTTTTGAATGAAAGCGGATCCTAGTCTGGAGAAGAAAACCTATTAGAGTTAAGTCTATTGGCTTATACGTATGTCTTCGAATGAGCGGAAATGGTGGGATCTTTTTTATCACGCATTCACCATACCCCCCTCCTTCCTTGTTTCCCTTTCTTCTCTTCTTTTCGTGTAAATGCTTGTGCGTGTCTAAAATCAGGAGAAAAACTCTGAATTGTATGGATGTACATTGATAAAACCGCTATATCATTTTACGATGACAAATAGTATTCTTCACAGGACAACTTAACTTTTAAATGGCATGGCATTGTGTGTAGACTCTACACCTGAATATATATTACCGGGCCGACGGGCCGACAACAAAATAAATCAACTATAGTTCTACAGAGAAACATAGACAATCGTAACGAAAAGATATTCAGTCTAAAAGGAAGCCAGCCTATGCAAAAGCGTCGTCAATGCGAATAAAAACAAGATTGATATGCTAGGTATGTACCATTTCCGTGCTATCCATGTAGATTCCTCCCAACCTGATTCATCAGTCGTGATCATCATCATATACTCCTGACATCCCTGTAAAAAACAAAGAGGATGATATTCATCACAGTATCCCGTACGCCAATATGTGAATAAAAAATTGTAATAATAGCAAAAAATAGAATCATCGTGGTCATAAACGAACATAAAACAGTGTCTGCAGTTTAGTGCATCAGATTCCCAGCCCGTTTCTGGGTGTGGGATTCAATCTGGCCATGTGTAAAGCAATTCTGGCAGTCGGGAAACCGAGTGGTTTCCGACATGCTCTAGATGGGCATTGTAGCACATATGGTTACCATCGAAAAATCTCTGAAATCAACCGAAATTGAGCGCCTAAATGCAAAAGGACTCGTGCCACTCAAAAGAAGGACGAAAATTTGTGAAAGGATGTATCGGTTGTTGCGATTCAATAAAAATCTTAAATGAGACAAGTTACTGTCGACAGTATTATTTCGTTAGCCGAAAGCGGATTGCCGCCTTCCCACGGGTGGGTGGTGATAATCCTCGTAGGGATGGCGAGAAGCATATCTGACTTGATCCGGCCCGATCTCTCGAGCGTATTTGATATCCTTCTCCTTCACACGAGGACTATAGTCGACTTCACCAAACAGGTGTCTGCTTGACGACTGCCTAGAACTCTCTGGGCGGCTTGATCGTTTGGTCGACTCGGGGGTGTAAGCGTAAGTACTACTACGAACCGGTTTCGGTGGGGCGCGAGAGCGTTCTTGTTGTGGGGGTAAGTATGTCCTCGAGTGTCTCGGAGACGGGTGCGGGGGCGATGGCATACTAGGTTCTACCAAAACCGTTTCCGGTTCGGTGACAATCTTGTCGGTGAAAACCTTGTAACGAGTCGAAGTCTTGGGAGGGCTCTCCCCTGGCGCCATTTCCGGAGTACCTGGACTTGAGTATCCTGAATCAGACTTATCCACGCCTCTCACTTTCGTGGTACGCGAGGGCACCTCGGAGTACACCATGCCTAAGAGAACCGGATCCGACCGGTTACTACCTTCTCGCTTTGAGGATCGGGGATGGGAGGTGGTCGAGGACCGAGAGGGCTGCATAGAAGGTCGGGAAAACGATGGGACTTTCAAACCTGGAGCCGTAGCTGCGGTTGGCATGGGCGGGACTTTTTCGTAACTGCGGGATGGGTGTTCATAACTATCGAGATGTTCATACGAACCATGGCGGGAGGTCTCGGGGCGCACGGTTTCCCTGCTCGGACGTTTCGTTCGACCGGAGCGACGAGAGGAGGATGATTCCGGATCCGCTGACTCGTAGCCCCGAGGACGTTGGGGCGAGCGAGACGAACGTTGTCTGGGGTCGCGCTCAATGGGGACCGTTCCTTTCGAGCGGCGAATGTAGTCTCGAGCCGTGGAATGCAGCTTTTCATGCTTATCCCATTCATCGGAGTAGTCCTCTTCGTGGCGGCGCTCGGACCGGCGCGAAGACTCTGCCGGTTTGGTCGTCCGAGACGACGATTCTCGACCCCTTCCGGACGGACGCTTAACGCGGACCCAAATGGACGACGCGCTCGAGTCGGAGGCATCATCTTCGGATTCGGCGTATGTATATTTCTTATCGTAAGCTTGCTGTCGCCGTTCCTTGGTACGGTACTTGGCCCGGTCCGTGTGAGTCGTTTTGGCGCTGCTGCGAGTCGTCGTCTCCTTCGTCGCACGGGGGGCGCTGACAGGGACACTCTTGGTCTTCTTCTTTTCTTCCGAAGCCCTCGTCCGCTGTCGCATCCCAAAGTCATCGTTCTTGCGCGACGTCGCAAATGGATCCTCATCGTACACATCGGCAGGAGTCCTCTCTTCATAGATTCGTCCATCACGATACTCCCGAGTGGTGCTCCCCCGAGTGTAGGGCATCGAACCGCCCGCGGTTCCGCCACGCGCCATCATCTCCCGTCGGAGTTCCGCGATTCGGACCTTCTGGTCATACTTGGTCCTCCTCGTCTCATCGGAGAGGAGCTCGTAGGCCTGCTGAACTTTTTGAAACTCATCTTGTGCCTTTTCTCGGAGCGATTCGTCCTGGATCTTATCGGGGTGACATTTGAGCACGAGTTTCCGATGGGCGGATTTGATTTCTGTCAAAGTCGCATCTTTCTGTACCCCTAAAACAACATATGGATTGATCTCTGGTGCAGATGACATGGTATGAACCGGTCAAGAAGTGATCGGAAAACATAAATCGGGTTGTCAAAACAAGAGAAAAGTGATTGTAAATGAATTGAATGGAATGGGGAAGATTGATATCGGAATTGAAGCGTAGGTAAATGTTTTTAGCGGTCGTTGGGTGGCGTTATAACTTGTAACAGGGGCGAATGTCAAGAAGGGAAATGCAGTCGGGGTGCCTGAGAAAACAGGTCGGCTAATGAATAAGGTGACGTGTGGGTTGCTCGTGACAATCAATCAATCAGTTCATTGTCCACCAAGACTTTGAACTAGGTCCAATTCATCAGGGAATGCCGATGAAGCCCGAGGAAAGTTGATTGGCAGATCAGAGACAACGTTCCATGTAGTATGTTAAATGATGTGATGATAAATGGTTACAGTAAGGGGCAGGGGGATCAGGAAGAAAACGGAAGCAGGAGAGGAGGAACAAGTAGTAAATGTAAATAATCAGCAGTCAGCCCAGGTACGGATTACCCAAGAGGCAAAAAAGCAGAAAATGACTGGGAATTCCTATCCACAGCAGCAGAAATACCAGCTGAGGAATGATGATTGGTGGTTCTTCGATTGTTGTTTGGCTGAAGTTGGTTGGTGCAGCGGTGGTAAGTAAACTTTGGATCGGTAATGTACGGTTCAGGCTCAGGTTCAGGGCGTATCAAGAAAGAGAGAGCGTGTGTAACTCCGCTATTTTCCCTCCTGCGGGACAGGCAAGCCGAGGGGCAAATGGGGGAAATTCTCAATGGACCCAGCAGAAAGGTAAAGAAAATCGTAGTAATAAAAAAAATTAATTGAAAGAAAAAGAGAAAAAGAAAAAATGGAGAAACGGAGAAAAAAGAAGTCAAGGCTCAGGTCCAAGCACACTGCGCCACGATAGCGCTAAAAGTAGAACAACACAGTAGTATGGAAGAGACAAGAAGGGAATGGTCGGGTGCAGACGAGATGAACTGGCACCACGTTGAGTCAAATCTGAGTGATAATGAATAATGATGAGACACAGTCCCTGGAAAATGCTGGGTGATGCCCCACAGCGTTCAATCAGTGAATCCAATGTATGTATGTACTGGAAGTTGCCCAGTACAATTAAGGCTATCGGGCAACAATGGACGAGGAATTATTATATCGACCGTTCCTTTGGTAATTTCTCGTTTTTCTTTTTCCTCTCCTCCTTTTCTCTTTTTTGTTTTAGTATATATATCCTTCTCACAGTCTTTCTCCCTGCGTCGGGTATGATGACTTTATCGTTTGCAGTGGCTCCAAATCAGCGGTGAATGAATGAATTGGTCGGCGGAGCAACAATAGAAGGTAATATTATGGAGACCCTCCTAAAGACACGTTTTAAGGCCCGCTTTCGCCCTAAAAGAAAGGAAGAGAAAGAAGAGGAGGGAAACGGAGTCGAGGCGAGCAAAAGGATTGTCGTAAAAGATAATGAATCAGAATAAAACGATCCAGAAAGAAAATAGCCTATGCCAAGTGGTTATAAAGAGCGGTCAATATGAATTGTTCTATAGGATCAAGAGTGAATGGTCTATCTGAAGCAGAGGAAGAGTAATGTATTCAGAACTGAACAGTTCTAGAAATTGAATTGGATTGAATTGAATTGATGTGAAGACCAAACACCTCATGGAGAGGAGTAGGTTGTCAAAAGGATAAAATCCGGACTTGCTGGGGATACAAATACCCAGTGGGAACGCCATTAGATTATCATCACTCCCTCTTAGAGTAATCTCATAGGAGGGTGAGAAGAGATTGATTGTATCACTTTCCCCCATTTTCACCTATTACTCTGTTCTGTAAGTAACGTCTAGGTCATCTTTTCAGGTGAGCATTTGGACTAGATCGCATCCTTGCTTTTTCACTTGCTACTTTATCACTAAGCAGGGCTTAACATACGATTGTCTTGTCTTGTCTTAGTCTCAGCCCAGAGTCACGACCCCTGGGGTTTAGGTAGTCTCTCAGCCATACTGATGCAACAGTCAGTGGGTCTGCAGGACAGACTGGAAATCCTGACCTTCTCTTCTGATCATGGAATTTGCCGAAACTGTCTTCTGATGGCAGATGAGCATTCCCGACCGTCACCAGTCCGCGTCTGCCCACCATTCCCGAATTTCTCATTGATCAACCATATTCTATTTCTCCCCGAACAGCCCACTAATCAGATTGTTGGAGCGTACTCAGCATTGATCCCATCTCGATTGAACATGGATTCTTACTCTGACCACCAACTTTGAGCTGTCCAGTGGAAAGCCCACGACAACGCAAACCCCGCACTAAGACGACTTCAGCCACGGACGCTGACTCGCTGTGACTGCAAGTTAAGTACGCGCCTCCACATGTGGATGGACACACCACTTCGATCACAGCTCCTTTCTCCTATAGGTCGATCCCGCTCGTTTTTTCTGTTGCCTTCACCGGGAGTGGACTACAGTCCAATCACAGCTGTAGCCGAGACATCTTCCTATGCAACTCCATCCGGTTCGCCTCACCAAGGATCATGGATCATGCTGCGGCTTCTGCAGAAGCGGCGAATTGACTCAGGGTCATTTTTCCTTCTTTCCCCTTTCTATCTTCCCCTACAGCTTGCATGTCTTAGCGATGTGGAGAACGTTCACCTATCCCACAGGAGTTTCTCGGTCTGATGCAGCAGTACCGCCCACTTTTCCCCCAGACAACGGTGTTTTGTATCTACTGCGCATACGCCGTGCCTGGAGGGGTGCCCACGGCTATAGCCACACGAGCCGAACCCAGGCTCGCGTGAAACAATCCCATGGGTCGTGCCCGGCTAGTTCCTTTAGAAAACATGTATATTGTACCTGATATGAGCGATTATCGTACTTTACCGCTTGAGAGTGGACATAGTAGCATCCACGCAAGCATTCCGTCCTCGGCGGCTATTTTGTCACAAGATTTAACCTCTATCACAATTTCCAGCGGTAAGGCTTCACATCGTGCCGATCTATCACTTTGATTCACCGACGGTGAGACACAAGAAAGATCACAAAAGAGGATAAAAAATTTGAAAGGCGCCGTAGCCTGTCTCTTATTCATTACCATCTGGAGATTAGTGAGGTCTCCACCAATCTTACCATGCCATGGCTGTCAAACTACCTTTCTTCCCTGTCGCTCCGTGGACCACAATCTGTGATCGTGACACTGGCCGCCGAAGCCTCGTCAATCCGAGCCCTCGCGACTGCATAATTGGACCCCTGGCCACTGTCATCTGCACCCGAGAGCCGTTCCACAAACGGGCCAACCAGCTCAGCCGCTCTTCATGCAATGATTGTCCCGGCATTAGACACTACGGCTACTGCTTCATTTCCATAAGCCAACGTATCCAATAATGGCCCCAGAACTTCCAGATCTTCAGACGGCGTAGATCCTGCAAGCTGTCTGATGGGAATCACATAAGAATGAAGCTGAAACTTTATCAGGGGTAAGTCTGAAATATTGTAGCTTTAAGGGTGAAGTATCATTGGCCATGGATTCTTCAGGCCTGAATAGTGCATACATTATATGAAGTAATGGCGTGCTGTGTCATAGGCATAGACTCCGATCGGGATTATTGGTCTTTCTTTCACTCAACCGAGATGGTTCGCAGCACCTCTAGACATCCATATCTGATGACCACTCAAGTGGACCACCAAGTAGTATGAATTAGAAAGCCACCGTGTTGGACAGTGCTGTTGATCCGGCTGATCGCCGTACCTGACTGGCTTACGTTATCTATGCAACTTGATGTGGGGTGTGTGTGGGGGGAAGAAGAAGAAGAAGAATGTTCGTTGTTTTTCTCGTGCCTCGTGGGAATGTGATTATTTCATGGTCGTAAGTTGGTACTGTTGTGTATCAATACTGTCATCGTACCAGTGATCGGTGGCCAGGCGAAGTACCGAGAACTTAAGGAGGATCTTATCTCGATACACTATCCTGTCGGCGGTTTAGTACCCCTATCGACTCCACCAGCTCCATTCCACTAATGGTCTTGTGAACGTGGGAATATCCCAGGGCTAGCGCGCCAACAGCCAAGTGTTCCCCTCATGTACTGGGTACACCCGAACCACTGTATCAGTTACAGAGCATCTTGACTAAAAGAACCCCTCTTTACCGACTACGACTTCAATATGGCCCCATTCAGTGGGAACAGAGTCTGATTCTATGGATACTTGGTCACATGTGACGAATACCTCCATGAAACGGCATCCGCCATAACCAAGGTCAAAATGAAGTCCTTCCTGATCGAGGAGTCCAGCCTCGTTTACAGAGAACAAAGAACAAGAACAAGCGCAATCAATCCCTGTCAATTAACAACCCCTCATTAAGGATGTGATGTTATCAAACGTAGATAAGGTAGTCAAGGATCCCACGTCCACGGAATCCAGATGTCTGCCCTTTGAGCAACCATTCATCGCAGGTATAGGAGCCCGCTATCCAGCCTCTAGCCATGGTTAGACGCACCGTGGCTGAGCTAGTCTTGACTATCACTTACTGACCGGGGAAACGAGTTGAGCTCAGATGACCCCGTCCTTAACTTTTTACGCCTTCTAATTATTCTTTATTTACTGTGTTGTGCTACGCCGTCAATGTGTGGCATGTTTGAGGCTACTTCTCTTATTGTATGGGAGTTTGAGCCTTTGAGAATGAGTTGTTGGAGAACCATTCGTGGTGAATGACTCGAGTGGCTATACCTCTGTGGTTCTTTTTTTTTTCACTTTTTATTTTTATTTTTAATTTTTTTTTTCTTTTATTGCATTATATCATATTTTATTACTTTTTTTTTCTTCTGGGAGTTAGGTAGAGATAGAGAGTCGATCTCGACTCGGGTAGCACTCCAGTGACGATATGGCACAGGTCATGGTGAAACTAGAGAGCAACTTAATGTACCATATTACTTACCCGTGCCTATCCTCATGGAAACAGTCCACATACATGATGTAATAACCCACACACCCCCGTGTTCAAACCAACCTTCCATTAAACTATCAGGTAGCTAAAGTCATGGCGCATGGTAGGTATCTAACCCCCCTCTTGTCCCAAGGCAGCAATACATGCTACCCTTAGCGAACCATACGTCAAAGGACAGGTCAAAGCTCAAGCTATCGGATTACTGCCAGACGGACTGTATTTAAGGGTGTGGAATCCAATCGCTGCGTTGTCTCGAATGGGTTTAGGGATAGAGGAGGTTTCAGAACCTTGCAGAGGGCGGCCGGTAAGTGGGTAGTCGTCGCTAATTTGCGTTTATGTGATGTTCAGTAGACGTCGAATGAGTAGTCTCCTCCCGCCACGTTGGGAGCTCTATGTCGACGACAATAGGAGCATTGAAACGCTTCCCTCCGCTATGAGGCCAGCTAGTCGCCAGGATCGCCGCGTTGATGATACAGGTTTCTCGACGGTTCGAACGAGAGTTTGCCGGTTCATTTGGATCATCGTATAGCCTTGATCGAGGATAATATGACGTTGTACGAGCCTCTCCTGACCTGGCCTCACCACCAGGCGACGGTAACATCATGATACTCTGCGATGATGAAGGGAAAGGCGAGACCGTCTCGTCAAGGAAGATGCCGTCATTATCCAGTCGCTGCGCCCGTTTGCCCGTCAAGTCGACCAGACTCTGTTTCTTACTTTCCCGCGGAGGCAACAGCCCACGAACCACCTCGTCTTCTTCCCTTCCCACACCTGCCGACCATCGTACTCGCTCGTAGCCCCGCGATTCGTGGACATGTCCGCAAACCGCTAGTGAAGGCCGGACGCGACCTAACGCCTGACGCAGGACCTTGCACCCAACCGAGCCACCCGTCGCTCGGCTGTCGCAATGCGAATAAGGCGGCGTGTGCGTCACGACAACATCGGCATCCAATGGGATCTGGCTCCAGAGTGCAGCGGCCGCGGCAGATTCGTATCCAAAGGCCCAGGTCCCGGGTGATTGGGAGAAGGGCGAACCGAATACTTTGAAGATGGTGTTTGGGCCGTCGGGCCGGGTCAAGCGGACTAGTGCTGACTGGTGCCCAAGAAACACGATCGAAGAAGATGATGCAGTAGTCACTGCTTCGATGCATTTCTGGACATCTTCTAGATGCTTATTGTGGAGTTTGGGGCCGTGGAGGCTGCAGAAGATGGGGTCGAGGGTTATGTCGTGATTGCCTGGAGCAGGGGTTTAACCCGATTTAGTATTTGCTCGTGGTAGCAGGGCTGAGCTTTTGACAGGGCTGTTTGTGCAGATATGATGATGGATGGGGCCCTGAGACTGAGGGTCTGGGCTTGTGGACGTGGGACTGACCACAGATGATTATTTTGACCTCGAAGTCAGCCGCGGCGATCCAGGCTAGAGTTTTTTGGAGCTCAGATAGGCGTCCTTGGTTTGTTAGGTCTCCGGCGTGGATTAGGACGTCGCTGGCTGGGAGTTTGAAGCCCCCTTCGGCGGGCGTGTAGGCGTGTGTGTCGGAGACACAGACGAAACGTGTCTTTCGACGCATGGCTCTATTGATAGTGTGTGATATTTCTCCAGACGCTGTAGACTAGGTGAGGATTGAGGAGACTTAGAGGTGGCTTAGTATTCCTCCGCGAACGATATATTCACCTTTATGAGTGTTAGCTAGAAATTAAGGTACGAACGATTGATTTTGATATGGAGTATAATTATGTGGCTCCCAAGCAAATCGGAGATTGTCATAACGTCATTGTAAGATATATACTATGGGTCCAGCAATACAGTGGCTGTCCATTATTAGTTCAGTTCTAATCAGGAACAATTCTATGCAAAGTTGACAGCTCCAATGTTCGGCCGTAAAAACCGGGCCACTGGGGAGGCCGACCCAGTCTTCAACCCGCGGGCCAATCATCCTCTGTGGATAGGAACTATGGAGCAGCCGGCCATTCCGGAGTGGAGACAAATCGACCTGCTTAAGTGGGATTACATGACCACTTCTAAATCTCACTGCAACTCTTTCATTCCTGTTCGTAATCAATCCGGCAACAGGCAATCGCGTTAATTAAGGAGGGAAGGCCTTCTTGTCCCCCTACCAATTGCTAATTTGTTAAGCAAAATGCCTCGCTGGAGTCGCAGGAAGAAGCCCCAAGCTAAGAATGACATCACGAATAATAGCAATGCTACGGTGTCAGCCGACAACACTGCCATTGCGACTCTTCGCGCGGTGTCTAGCAATCCCGCCGATGCAGTGAGAAATGCTGAGCTTGATACCACTCAGGTCAGAAGGCTAGCGAAGCAGTATGCAGAGTTCGGCCCGCTTGGTGATCCGTCGCATCTTTATACCAGTGAGCATGTAGGCGGAGAGATACCGGACCCGGTTCTCGACGAGCCTCCGTACTTCATTGCCTTGACGACGTACATCAGCTTTCTTGTTCTGATATTCCTGGGTCACTTCCTTGATTACCTCGCAAAGCTCTTCTGCTCACATACGTTTCGACACTTGCGGCCTCAGAATGGATACGCCTCGTTGTATAGTGATTTCGAGAGCTTCTACACTAGGCGTCTTAAACAGAGGATTAACGATTGCTTTGAGCGACCTACAACTGGAGTTCCGGGGAGATATATCACTCTGCTTGACCGGAAGTCAGACGACAACCTCCATTTCCAGCTTACGGGAACGACAACGGATACGCTGAATTTAAGTTCTTATAACTACCTGGGATTTGCCCAGTCCGAAGGACCTTGTTCTGATTGCGCTGAGGAGACTCTTCGGCGGGATGGTATCAGCATGGCGGGCCCTTGCAGTGACTCTGGGACGTCAAAGCTGCATGTTGAAGTGGAAGACCAGGTTGCCCGGTTCGTAGGGAAGGAGTCTGCAGTTGTCTTCTCGATGGGATTTGTGACCAATGCCACTATTTTCCCGGCTCTTGTCGGAAGAGGTTGCTTGATCCTGTCAGACGAGCTCAACCATGCATCCATTCGATTCGGTGCCCGTCTCTCTGGTGCTGCCATCCAGGTCTTCGCCCATAATAACATGACGGCCCTTGAAAAGCGCCTGCGTGAAGCAATTTCGCAAGGCCAGCCTCGTACACACCGGCCTTGGAAGAAGATCCTTGTTACTGTCGAGGGCCTTTTCTCCATGGAAGGCACCATGTGCAACCTTCCCAGGATCCTCGGACTCAAGAAAAGATACAAGTTCCACCTCTTCGTTGACGAGGCTCACTCTATCGGTGCCGTTGGACCTCGGGGCCGTGGCGTCTGTGACTACTTCAAGGTTGACCCTGGCGAGGTTGACATCCTCATGGGCACTTTCACTAAGTCCTTCGGAGCCAACGGCGGCTATATCGCTGCAGACAAGGCGATCATTGATAAAGTGCGCTGTACGAATGCCGGTCAAATCTTCGGTGAAGCACCTGCGCCTTCAGTTCTAGCACAGATTTATTCTTCCCTTCGACTCATTGCCGATGAGGATCCCTTTCACCCAGGCCAGGGAATCGAACGAGTGCAGCGGTTAGCCTTCAACTCGCGATATCTCAGACTCGGCCTCAAGAGACTTGGGTTCATTGTTTACGGACACGACGATTCACCGATTGTTCCCCTGATGCTCTACAATCCTGCGAAAATGCCCGCGTTCTCCCACGAAATGTTAAAGCGCAAGATTTCCGTCGTCGTCGTGACTTACCCGGCGACACCTCTGGAACTCTCTCGTGCCCGATTCTGTGTATCAGCTGCGCATACTAAGGATGACCTCGATCGCATCCTACGGGTATGCGACGAGATAGGTGACGTCTTGAGCGTGAGGTTCTCGACTGGTGTCGCCGGCGGGCTAAGAGAGCCTCTGTCAAGTGATGTCTCTAAGGGCGGTAAGAAGATGATCGAGCCGCCTCGCTGGAACATCGAAGAAGTTATCGAGAAAGGCACTCGTGATGCCAAATTGCCCCTATACTGAAGAATGCGCTGTGGCCAGGGACGGGGTTTGCTACGCTATATGATCATCTCGCTTCGACGCTGTCACGAAAGCTGACCTTTTCTCTTCTGCCCCTGAAATTTTGGTGAATATATTTATAATATGCTCCGATATGAGCACAAGGATAATCTAATAATAATGATGGCAATAGGTACTATGCATTCTGATGTTCTTAATCTCGATCTGCCTTTCACTTAATCAGCGGACCCAGTGATCATCGTTTCATGTGTATTGAGTAAAGATCTATAGAGCTGGATTCTAAATTAGGAAGCCTATGTTGTCAAGAAAGCACAACCTTTCGAATCTATGTACTATACGTCTAGCTGATGAGAGAGGAGACTTAACAAGTGCCTTACTCTCTAAGTTGCTTGACGTAAATTTTCACTTGACGGCGTCTTTTCATGGGGCTATATGTGGAAGCTATCTTTCATTCATGTATATGACGGGGCTGTAGTACTTGGTAACTGCGATGTTAGAAGTGCAACACAAGGTAGATCAATCTATACGCGGTTTTCAACGTCCTGGAGAGCATGCTTCTGTTAAATCGAATCTGCGGGGCGGGCAACGATAAGTGTGCCGATTAATTGGATACCCTTTGACATCACCGACCTTGAACCAAAAGGCAACCTCCTGATAAGGGCAATGATAAAGACTGACAAAGCCAGTGTGGATCAAACTCCAAGAGTGATGATTCCCGATAGGGAAGAAAAGGCGGATGGGGCTGGACTCTCCAGTAACATCACGTGATTACGCGACACGGGATTGGCCGGGGTTAGGGCTGTGGCCCTCTGGGACCATTACCCAAACCGCACATAGCCTCGCTTAGCCAGCGTGCGAACTCATCCGACTTCGTTGTGTGCGTAGAACCTGCCCACAACGACAACAACCGCCGACAACATACATCCCAAGGGAGTATCCTAGAGCAGCGCTCTTCGTTTCGCTGGATATTTTCCGATCAAAACGGTGACAGAAGAGCAGGATGTCCTCCACCGAGCCAGTCGTGCGTACCCCCCCCCCTTCACATGCTACACTCCAGGTGAAACCTTCGTGATATCTTGAATGCGTTGGATAGGGACAGAGAAGGAAGGCACTCGTGCTGATTTGCAGTTATCGCTAACTTGTGGTGGTTTTGGACAGGTCGTCATTGACGGCAAGGGACACCTTCTTGGTCGCCTGGCCAGCACTGTCGCTAAGCAGTTGCTCAACGGCCAGAAGATCGTCGTCGTGAGATGTGAAGCCCTCAACATCTCCGGCGAGTTCTTTCGCGCGAAGCGTACGTTATCCGACCCGGTTTTTCTACATTCTCTTGTGTTTGGGGGGATTGGGACGATTCCAGATTGGAGGAGGACTGGAAGATGAAAGACGCAAATGGCGGTGGAACATAAAATTATTGGGTGCAAACGGCTGACATGGATATTCGGGATATAGTCAAGTACCACGCCTACCTTCGCAAGATTACCCGTTTCAACCCCACTCGTGGTGGTGAGTCAACCTAGAATTTCCGACAAGTTCGACACTGTTTGGGGCGCTGTGCTGAAGTTTGAATGTTCGCAGGTCCCTTCCACTTCCGTGCCCCCTCTCGTATCCTCTACAAGGCTGTGCGCGGTATGATCCCCCACAAGACCGCCCGTGGTGCTGCCGCCATGGAGAGGCTCAAGGTCTTCGAGGGTGTTCCCCCTCCATATGACAAGAAGAAGCGTGTCGTCGTTCCCCAAGCTCTCCGTGTCCTCCGCCTCCGCCCCGGCCGCAAGTACTGCACCGTCGGCCGTCTCAGCCACGAGGTTGGCTGGAAGTACCAGGACGTTGTCGCAAGGTGCGTATCAGACCCCCTAGAATTGACAATGGGAAGCTTATGCTACTGGTTGGTTGGATAATGGCTAACGGGATTTTTCATTACTATAGACTCGAGGAGCGCAGAAAGGTCAAGAGCAGTGCATACTACGAGCGCAAGAAGGCTGCTCGCCGCCAACTCGTCCAGGCCCAGAAGTCGGCGGGTGTCAGCGAGCAGACCAAGAACCAGCTTGCTCAGTACGGATATTAGATACCTCGTTGCGCGGCTGGTTGCTTGTGTCTTTGATGGGATGGGTTGGGATCGCGAACGGTTTTCTTTCAGTGAAGTTCTCGGACGGCGAACCGATCGACCTTGTTCCCACAGTCCCTTACCTTATCATGAATTTTCCACAATGATCATGTTGTGACGCACATGGAGGCTGGAGAGACCGATTTCTTATTAAAATAATATGGAGTCGCCTGGGATGGAAGGTTGTTCCAAATAGCCGGACCTTTATTTCGCGCCGTGGCGGTTTAATCCAAAGAATTTTCTTTCCAAGTTAAGAATGACTCTACGACCATCTAATTTGCCCATTTAGTGCTGCGTACCCAGTATAATCGGATAGATAGATCGGAATACCACCGATTAAACTCAAATTCATGCCCATGCGACTTACCTTTCCCGGCCACAAAACACTGCCGGACATACCCGTATCTGTAAAGACAATTTGCCGCCCGCTGGTGTGACGGGCGGGTGATGAGTGTTAATGTGACGGGATAATCCCTGTTGGTCTGGCGATTCGTTACGTGTGATCATATCCCCATTCGCATAGACGTGGATACAATTGGTTTTGGTAAGTGGTGTGGTCACCCATTGACTCGACTTGTCTCGATGATCCATGATTTTATTCATGAAATTTTAAATCTCGATTGACACCTTGTCATTCTGGCCACACAAGACCTACCTTACGCGGTGCTGGTGATCAGTCTACGTCGAGCTAAAATTGCTTTCTTCAGAGTATATAGTTTGCTCGACAGTAGATAATTTCCGTGTAATTTCTGCCCCAACCCATATCAGGAAATACTGCTCAGTAGCAATACATTTAGTAGTCGTAGTAGAGCCGGTATATTACTCATCCACTCCTCCGCATGTGATCTGGCAAGCGCTGGTGCTGATAAGCTCTCGTCTCGACCACCAGCTAGCCAATAACTATCCACCTTGGCACCCTTACTAAAGACGCCTAAAAGGTGAAGAATAAGCACAACCAAGGGCGAGAAAAAGATCAAACAAGGACAAAAACACCTCAATAATCTCCAATCAACCTCCGAATAACAAGATCAAATCTTCAATTCTACTATAATAGCCATGCTCGGATAGATGGAACAACACACAGTAAAACGTAAACAAAAGCCAGCGGGAATCGATCCTCCCGCTCTCCGTTTGCTCCGCGGTCCGAGCTAGTAGCGGCATCGGTTTCCCCGCATTTACTAATTCTCCAATTTGGGGTCAAGTGACTGTTGCTGCTACTTACTACACGTAAGTATCTCATCCCCTGCTGTTATGCTGTTACACTAGTCCTGATTCCTTGTTTTCTTTTCCGGCTTCAATTCAACTTCCTTCTGACATAACCTGTTTTCGTATCTGGTCGGATTAGGTTTTGCTTGGTTCTTTTAGCCCTTTCCCCTCCCTTCGTTCTGTGGTTGTCAATCGATCGACCGATCGACCATGTCTGGTGCAAAGTCACGGTTATCGGGTTTTCTGGGGCATTTTGCCTTTAGTGGTGTAGAGAATCATAGGCTTAATTTTCATACGCTTTCGCCGACGTCTTTCTTGCCTAGGGCTGCTGCAATTGAGCCGGAGGTGTGTTTCTCGTTCTCTCCATATTGATTGATGTTGTCTTTGCTTACTGATCTTGGGGAGAGTCAAGGCCGAGGCAATCTATCATGTTACTGCGAATAATCAGATTCTACGACGAAATTATGCTGAAACGGCTGATCGTGCAAGGGGTCTCGCGTACTATTTGAAGAAACATGGGTTTAAACGAGTGGGCATTCTGTGTCCTAATACCCCTGCTTTTTTGGAGTCTATCTTCGGGATTGCGGCGGCCGGGGCGGTGAATATTTGTGAGGATTGCCGTTATATTTTTCTTTTTCTATTGCTTATCGGAGATCAATGACTGACGGGTTATTTGGCTCGGTTGAATAGCGGTGAATTATCGATTGAAGGAGGACGATATCGCTTATATATTTACGCACTCGGATGTGGAAGCTATTATTGTGGACCAGGAGTTTCTGCCACTTCTTCAGACATATAAGGCTTCGAACCCTAATATCCCGATTATCATCGATACGGATACGGATGCTACTGAAGGCCAGTTGTCTGGGCCCTTTGATGGTGCAGTTTTAGAGGGCTTGAAGTATGATTCGGAAACGGGGGCGAAAGGATGGCCTGGACTTGAGGCCCAGGCTACCTCCGAAGATGATGTTGTCGCTCTTGCTTATACTAGCGGCACGACGGCTCGTCCGAAGGGTGTCGAGTATACCCACCGTGGGTGCTATCTTGCTGCGATGGGTAATATCATTGAATCAGGATTGAATAAGCACCGCGGTCGGTGCCGGTATTTGTGGACTTTACCTATGTTTCATGCAGTGGGTTGGTGCTCCCTATGAAATATAGTTTGGTGTTAATGTTTGTAGCTGTACTGACTTGTATCAGGGTGGATGTTTCCTTGGGCTGTTACAGCAGTTCGTGGTACCCATTACTGCCTGCGGAAGATTGACTACCCGCACATTTGGAAAATACTGAAGCAAGAGCATATCACGCATTTCAATGCGGCCCCAACTGTGAATACGCTGCTATGCAATTCGACGGAGGCGGAGCGGTTGCCGGCGCCTGTTCATGTAACAGTCGCAGCGAGTCCGCCTACGCCTCATCTTTTTGAGCAGATGACCGATTTGAACCTGCATCCTGTGCATGTATATGGCATGACAGAGACATACGGACCGATCACGAAAGGCTACTACCTGCCCTCATGGGACAATCTGCCCTCAAGCGAGAGATATAAGAAGATGGCAAGGCAAGGGCACGGTTTTGTAACCAGTTTGCCTGTGCGAGTAATCAAGACGGATGTCCCCGAAGGAACCATCGTCGATGTCCGCCGGGACGGTACGGAGATAGGTGAGATCGTTTTTACTGGAAATATCTGTGCTCGGGGTTACTACAAAGACGCCGAGGCTACGCGGAGGCTCTACGCTGGTGGCGTTCTTCATTCCGGGGACTTGGCTGTGTGGCACGCAGACGGTTCAATCCAGATACAGGACCGAGCGAAGGACATCATTATCAGCGGTAAGTCGCGGAACGAACATTGTATCCTGGCCAGTCCGTTGCTGATCAATGGGACATAGGAGGCGAAAACATATCCTCTGTGGCACTAGAGTCCATGCTGGTCAACCATCCGGACATCCTGGAAGCCGGAGTGGTAGCCATCCCAGATACCCACTGGGGGGAGCGACCGAAGGCGTTTGTGACGGTGAAGCCAGGAAAGACATTGAACGGTCAAGAGGTAATCGACTGGGCCCGCAATTCCAGCGACATCAGCAAGTTCATGATCCCCCGGGAGGTTGAGGTAGTCGAGGAACTCCCCAAGACTAGTACTGGGAAAGTTAGGAAGAATATCCTCCGTGACTGGGCCAGGGGTACGAATCGAACATGAGCGATGTTCTTAAATGAGAATAAACCACATAATAGTAGAAAATCTAGACAGTATATAGATAGTTTGTTAGGGGTATGGGATCTGCAATAAGAAGATGACATAATCCCTGTTAATTCCCAAACATCCAAATTTGGGGCTTTCCGATAGACCCGCCGCCCTATCAATAAAGTTGTTACTGTCCCATTTTTGGAAGGGGGCCACTAGACCGTCCCGATCAATGCACATGATATCCTGGATGTGACTAGATACTCCTTTTGGGTTGAAAAGGGGGGCGACTCAGGCCTATGAGACTGCCAAGTGTGATGATTGATAATATATATAGATACAAGAAGGGAAGTAGCACGCTATATTTGGGATACAGTTGCTGAACCGGTGGAGAGAATACGTGCTTTCCGTGACCTGTGTGGATTAAGAATGAACGGGTAAGAAAGTGAGCTACTGAGTATTACCTGAAGAGAAGTACTTAAGAAGTCGAAGGACGCCAGTCCATCCGATATGTAGAGGTGCCTATTGACCACCTCAATTGTCAGGCTCTCTCACTCTCCTACCGAACAAAGTAGGGTAAGATTAAGTAAAGACGGTACCATCATACGGAGTTAGCGGTATCCAATCGGGGCACGAGACGAACATTGCCCGACCTTAATTACAGATTGGGAGTCTTCCAACTTTTGCCCTCAACCAAGCGAATATCCCCCCGTCATCCACATGATCTCCATTTGATTCCTGACATTTAACTCGTCCGTATATTATCCTCATTGTTCGCTTTGAGTGTCTTCGATTAGGACTCGGATCCTGACAAATTACCAACTAGAATACCCACGAAAACCAACCAGGACTGACTCGCTTACCCCCCTCCATCTCCCGCTCAGTCGCAGCCGCCGCCTTCACTTTCGCCTTCTTCACAGCCGCCCGATCGTTTAGCTATATAATCTCCGCCCCACGAGTCTTCTGGCCAAGCCAATTTGGACAATAGCTCGGAGCGTGCCTCCCTGCCCTGCCAGGTTGTCTATTCTTCACCGAGAAAAGAACCTTCTCCCTCGCATCTTTCCGTCGCCGCCTCCCTCTGGGATCTCCTCCCTTGCCTTCCTGGTGTGCAACCCGTACAGGCACCTCTGACGCGCGTTGCCCCTTCATAAGCGCCCTCGGTCCCCATTTGGGTGTACGGTTCCCGACGCTGCTCTTTGATTCTCTGCAATCAAAAAAGCGTCGTCTTACTTTCTATTCACCGTCTCAATTCAGGAGTTGTCCGAGCGATATTGAACAAGAGGTGCGCCGACTCTTACTGGGTCTCTTTTTTGTCTCGATGGTCTTATAGGAGACGCGGGTCCATGCCACAAGTCTTTGTCAGCTGGTGAAATCTACACGATAAACTTGCAATCCCGACCGATCTGAAACACGCTTGACTCGAACTCATGCCCCGCTCACGGCAACCCGCTCGGTTCTCGAGCGAAGCTCCTTCTGAAACGTCATCCTCGACATCGCCAGACCGGACTCCTGATGACGACACCGATTTCTTCACAGCCCAGGCAAATGACTCGCAGTCATCTGTTGGTGGCGTTGCAACCTCTCGCGACCTACATGGACGAAATGAGCTGTATGAACTCCCGCCGGTCGGGCGCCTTCCCCCGGAAATCCTAATCGCCATATTTGCGAAGCTCAACTCAACAGCAGACATGATAAACTGCATGTTGGTGTGTCGAGGATGGGCTGCGAACTGTGTTGGTATACTATGGCACCGGCCGTCTTGCAGCAACTGGATCAATATGAAGAGCATCACGGCAACCGTGGGGAAAGAACACAGTTTTTTCGCGTATTCTGACCTCATTAAGAGGTTGAATCTCTCCGCGTTAATGGCGGAGGTCAGCGACGGCACAGTTGTCCCCTTCGCACAATGCAACCGGATCGAGCGTTTAACGTTGACCAACTGCTTTAAATTGACTGATAAGGGTGTCTCGGATTTAGTGGAAGGCAACCGACATCTGCAAGCCTTGGATGTCTCGGATTTGCGCTCCCTCACAGATCACACCTTGTACACAGTGGCCAGGAATTGTCCTCGGCTTCAGGGGCTCAATATCACCAATTGTATCAAGGTGACAGACGACTCGTTAATAGTCGTATCGGAGAATTGTCGACACGTTAAAAGGGTAAGTGCTGTGCATTATACTGTTCTCTCGTTCCCGTCAAGGCTAACACATGAAACAGCTCAAGTTGAATGGTGTCGTACAAGTTACGGATAAGGCTATCACAGCATTCGCTCGTAACTGCCCAGCAATCTTGGAGATCGACCTACACGACTGCAAACTTGTCACGAATCGTTCAGTAACATCGCTCATGTCCATACTTCGGAATCTTCGCGAACTACGGCTCGCGCATTGTACAGAGATTGATGATCCGGCATTCTTGGACCTTCCAAAGCACCTCTCCATGGACAGCCTTCGTATACTCGATTTGACAGCGTGTGAACACATCAAAGACGATGCTGTAGAGCGCATTGTTAACTCCGCTCCTCGGCTACGAAATCTCGTACTTGCCAAGTGTAGGTTTATTACCGACCGTGCAGTGTGGGCGATTTGCAAGCTTGGGAAGAACTTGCACTACGTCCATCTGGGACATTGCTCCAACATCACCGATACGGCGGTGATTCAGCTCGTCAAGAGTTGCAACCGAATCAGATATATCGATTTGGCCTGCTGCAATCTTCTGACGGACGCAAGTGTCCAGCAGCTGGCCACATTACCGAAGTTGAGACGAATCGGCCTGGTCAAGTGTACGTTGATCACCGATCATAGTATATCGGCACTAGCGCGCCCCAAGGTTTCGCCTTATCCGTCGGGAGTTAGTAGTCTAGAACGGGTCCACCTAAGCTACTGTGTCAAATTGACGATGCCTGTATGTCTGCCCACTGGTCAGTGCTTTAACTTTCCAAGAAACAGATGTCTAATATGTGATACAGGGAATACACGCTCTCCTTAACAATTGTCCTCGACTTACCCACCTCAGTCTTACCGGAGTGCAGGAATTCCTACGGGATGAGCTCACGAGGTTCTGCCGTGAGGCGCCTCCGGAATTTACGCACCAGCAGCGAGAGGTCTTCTGTGTGTTCAGTGGAGATGGCGTTAAGCAACTTCGAGACCACTTGAATCGAACCACTTCTCCGGTCCGGGAGATGACTGAGGCGACCATGTACGACGATGACGAAGAATTAGACGAGGACGAGGGTCAAGTAACTGGCCTGATGCATGCGACGGCAATTAACGACGACGACTATATTGACATTGGACATCCTCAAGGTTGATACCCCTGCCTTACACTTTTGAGCGTGTCTCTTTTTCTTCCTCGCTTTGATTTGTCCTCAGCGGTTTCTTTTCTATCTCGCGTTATTCTATCAGAGGATCTTGGTCATGGAGCGAGCATTGCCTTTCTGAAATGGGGCCTTCGCAGTTGATTATATGGGAAATGCATTGGTAGCGGTATATGGGCCTGCATTTTTAGGTTGTTTTTATCAGTGCGGGACTAGGCATATATGCGGTCTCATTGGAATGAAGCTGCCCAGTAAATATGCTCTCATATCCGGCCTGGTGGGGAAAGGGGAGACGACCAGCACCATGCTATATACATCTGCATCCAATTGCTGCTGGGGATGCTTAGATTTTATTTGCGTACTGCATCCACAGGCTTTGCGCTATTTGTAGCTACATATTGCATCGAGGGCGTTGGAGGGTTCCAAATAAGGGTGGTATCTTTAGTTAGATATTTCCACAGTGCATTTGACTTTTTGCCGCTTGCTTCTTGATGTATTTCGAATCTGCTCTCGTAAACTGTGTAACTCGTGATTAGCTGTTTTTATACCCTGAGGATTTTATTTCATGCTAGTCAGAGATATAGCCTAAGGTGCACATGTATGTCAGTGATTGCGGTCTATACTTAGAAAAAGGAGGCTAACTGGATGGGGATTTAGTTCTCTTGGTTGGACTGAAAATTGACTGACATCATTGGGGGTTGGTAAGTATTGTGTACAGTAAGCACCTGTCATTCCGTTTTCCCCCCCACTTTACTGTACCTCCCTTCCGCCTTGAGGCACGATCACCAACTCTCACTCCACTTCGCAGTGTTCGGGAATTCGCGTCTCAGTCGTCACTCGTTCCTGGGCTGGACCCTATAAGAGGCCGACTTCTAATGGCTTCTCTCCGATTGCCTCGCGCCAATCCGCTGGCATTCACCCGGTGGCCTGTTGTTGTCATCACCGCAATTGTTTATCTTGCTCTGGTGATCCCGCTGCTGGTCGTGCAACATGTTGTGCCTTCCGCTCCCAGCTCCGCGCTTGACGGCCTAGATATCTCGGAAGCTTGGGCTGATCTTCAAGTCCTGACAAATGGATTTCATCCCTATAATTCCCACCGAAATGATGCTATCCACACCTGGCTACTAAGACGGATTCATGAGATTCTAGACGCCGCTCCTTCCGAGCAGGAATACCAAGCCGTTGGCGAGGAAAAACCAGATGTGTTTATCTTCGATGACGTACACTCGAACCTGACGACGTACGGAGGTACTCTCAAGGATGCGGATCTCGGCGTCTATTTCGAAGGGACCAATGTCATCGTTTATATTCGCGGAACGGAGGATGATACCGAACCCTGGTGGGAGGCACCGAACGGAGTACCGACGAGCAGTGGAGGCGTGTTGGTGAACTCACATTATGATAGTGTCTCGACCGGATTTGGAGCCACCGATGACGGGGTTGGCGTTGTTACTTGCCTTCAGCTCATTAAGTATTTTACTACGCCGGGACATGCCCCGCGACGAGGACTAGTAGTACTTTTCAACAATGGCGAGGAGGATTTTCTGAATGGTGCACGAGTCTATAGTCAGCATCCAATTTCAAAACTACCTCATACGTTCCTTAATCTGGAGGGTGCCGGGGCTGGCGGACGGGCGACTTTGTTCCGGAGTTCTGATTTCGAGGTCACTGCTCCGTATATGCGGTCGCAGCATCCGTTTGGGTCGGTGCTCAGTGACAATGGGTTCCAGATGGGCTTGATTGCTAGTCAGACGGACTATGTGATTTTCGAAGGGAAAATGGGTCTGCGTGGGCTGGATGTTGCGTTTATGGAACCCAGAGCGAGGTATCATACGAATCAGGATGATACTCGGCATACTAGCAAGCGCTCAGTCTGGCATATGCTGTCGGCAGCTGTCGCAACTACCGAGGGGCTTGTTTCCGACTCGAGCGATCATTTCGATGGTGCACCGAACATTGACGGCGGGGTCCCAAGCGGAACTGGCTCAAAGGCAGTCTGGTTCGATCTCTTCGGGAGTACGTTTGTGCTCTTCCAACTCCATACGCTGTTCGCGCTGCTGGTGACATTGCTTATTGTCGGTCCTCTTATCTTGCTCACTACAAGCGTTTTCCTGGTGAGAGCGGACAAAATGTATCTGTTCAGGTCTTCAGCAAAGTCCGAGGACGGTATCGACGTGGTCCCCCTGCAAGGGCTCCGGGGCTTCTTCCGCTTCCCGTTTCTCTTTGGCATCCCAACCGTCATCGCTGTTGGTCTGGCGTATCTGGTGACTAAGGTCAACCCCTATATCATACACAGTAGCCCTTATGCAGTTTGGAGTATGGTACTAGCCGCCTGGGTCTTTTCGGCTTGGTTCGTCTCCCGTGTGGCCGACTTTGCTCGTCCCTCAGCCTTCCATCGCATATATACTCTTATCTGGATGTTTGTTCTTTCATGGGTCGCTGCGGTGATGGCTACTGTGAGCGCTAACCAGAGGGGTCTTGCGGGTGGTTATTTCATCTTCTTTTTCCATGCTGGCATCTTCTTATCCACATGGATCTCTTACCTGGAGCTCTTTTCCCTCCCGCGGAAAGCTGAATATGCGACCCAACTTAGGCTAACCTCCAGACGTGTGAGTAACCACGGTAGCCGACTGGGCACGGCTTCCGGCGAGGAGGAGGACGACGGAGAGGATGCGGAGGAAGAACCGACAGAGTCAACGTCCCTGCTGGGCAGTGGGCAGCGGACCACATTCGCCAATTACGTGCGAGTAGCTGGCGAGAATCATGTGGATCCCGACGAGGAAGAGGTTGATCCCAACGTTTATGGTCGCGAGCAGACGTGGAGCTCTTCCTTACCAAAGTGGACGTGGGTTCTACAACTTCTTCTCACCGCGCCGATCACCCTCATCATGGTCGGACCTCTGGCGCTACTGGTTACGGCAGCTATCAATCAGACAGGACAGGACGGCGGATCTCCGCTTTTCATCTACATCGCTATCGCAATATTAACGACCTTCATGCTCACGCCCCTGCTACCTTTCATCCATCGGTATACCTACCACATTCCCCTGTTCTTGCTGGCAGTTTTCCTGGGTACTCTGATCTACAACCTTGTGGCCTTCCCATTCTCGGCTGACAGCCGACTGAAACTCTACTACATACAAGAGGTGGACCTCGACACGGGCGACAACCGTGCCTCCTTCACGGGGCTTTCCCCATATGTACACGATGTCTCCCAGGGTCTACCCACGGCCGCGGGCCAAAACATTACCTGCGACTGGCACACAAAGAAAAAGAATCTCATGTCTTGCTCCTGGGAAGGGCTCACTCCCCAGCCAGTGGAGGGCGATCAACCGATGAAAGACTGGGTGTCATTTAATATCTCCAAGTCAACCGACAAACCACAAGCTCGCTTCGAGGTGGCCGGACTAAACACGCGCGCATGCAAGATCGTGTTCGACACGCCAGTAAAGGACTTCCACGTCGCCGGATCTGCATATGACCCGCGTTTCCCGAATGACGCGGCCAGCATCAAAGAGGTTCGACTCTGGAGCCGAACCTGGGACAACCAATGGACGGTCGACGTCGAATGGGACGAGGGAGTCCTTAAAGGAAATGTCGTCTGCTTGTGGAGCGATCATAATCGGCTGGGGTTTATTCCTGCGTTGGATGAAGCTATTCAGTTTGCGCCAGTCTGGGTGGCGGTGACTAAGTTGAGTGATGGGCTTGTGGAGGGGAGGCGGGCGTTTGAGATTAGAGATGTTGATTGATTCTCGGCGTTATGGTGTCATTTGGCATGGCGACTCGATGGGGATATTGTATGTTGCGTTGCGTTACATTTGATCATGGATATGCATGTTACTGTATGAATCAGAGAAGTATAGTATAGCATAAGCATAGGCATAGGCATATATGCCGAATTACTCTTTTCATCTGAATCTTTCTGATATTACTCTGTACCACCAAGCATGCTACCCGAGAGCGCCAATACAAACATCATACCTACGATAAACTGTTGGAATCAGGCGTCCAGCCCCGGCTCTCTCGCAGGCCTAGCTAGCGCCTTACGTAGCGAGCCGTCCATCCCATAGACATCACGGAGCTCAGCGCTTACATGGATAGATAGGCCTGCTTCCTTCCAAGAAAATAGGCTAATGAAACTCATAGCTTCAAGCTCCTAGCTTTAGATCAATTAATAAACCATTCCTTCGATGATATAAAAACACCATAAAAAAGCGCCCACCCCCAAACACACTACAATCCCCTCAAGGATCTTCCCCCCTTACTTGCTCCCAACACGTGCCCCAAAAATCTAGATCTATCCAAATGAATCAACTATATTAAACCAAGGGGCCTAATTTTTTTTTACTTATTTTCTTTCTATATTTGTAAATCATATTTCCGATCTTACAGCCCTGCCCGATTATCACGATCAGGGGTTTCGTTCGTCCGTTTGTTTCTCTTCTGCTAGATCGAGTAAGGAGTATCGTATGAAGTAGGTGCTGTACCTAGTTTAATTACCTGGGTGCCTTATCCATTCATTGTACGTGCCTAACCATCATTCCCCCCTCGCCCCCTATTCACGATTACTATCTTTGTTTCTCCGATGTGATGTGATTTGGAAATGTGAGACTGTGTTTCAGCTTCGCGTTTCTGGCATCTACATACAGTGCTCCGTACATGAGGTAGGTTAGGTTAATTAATCTAGGTAGTATCAAGTCGAGTGTAATTCCAAATCCCTGTCTGCTGGGATCTAGATGGGGCATGGGTAGGTAAAATAAGGCACAGGCTTGGGGGGAATTGCATACTGTATTTATACGGACTGGAATGATGTACAGTTTGCTTATTGTAGGTAGGTTTAGTCGGATTCTCTCCGTGAGTAAGTTGAAGATCGGTGATCAACTTGACTATGATAGTTTAAATGTGCTGAAGCGCCCGATTGAGGATACACTGCGAGGGGCACTCGGGCCCGAGGGTGGTTTACTAGTTAATCTTGCGGTGCGGGTAATCGAAAGCAATGTTGAGTTTGTTTTGAGTTTTGTGTGATTTTTGCTTGTTCATAATCCTTGAGCGGCAGCGATGCGATGGACGAGTAAATCAAGGAAAGTGAACAGGTAACCAAATTAAATGATAAAAATATAGCAACAAGAAAAAATCTAAAAAAATAATTATTTTTTTGAAGCGATCGTATACCGTATATGCCGCTGATACCTGTCTAGGTAATCCTAACCGCCGAGTATGACTCCGGCGTTACCGCGATGACTTAGTGGTAGGGAAGGGAAGGGAAGCCCTACCACTACTACTCAAGGGGCCTCGTTGGCATAATCCGTGGACATGACGACGAAGACTTGCTTTTTCATGGTGACTTTTGGCTTTTGACCTTCAGCGTTACATTCAGACGTAGTAGTGTGTTTCTTTCCCTTGATCGTATCGCCATCTCGAGTCCATATAACACATCATCCTTCGTAACGTTCCAATGGAGTACGTACATACTTCGCTTCGTACACCGAAACAATGGACATTGTAGGTTTATGTCGGTCGGTGCTGACGCTAACGACCCTGTCGAACCCGGCCTTTTGACCACCACAGGATGACCCTATTAAGTGGGTAGTCGACCGGTCCAACGTCATCTTTTACGATTGGATACTTCGGATACGAGGTTAAACCAGACCCGCTAGTAGGGGAAAGCCTTGGAGAAAAACCGGATGCGACGCTGAAAAACAAAACAAAACAAAACCAAAAAAAAAAAAAAAAAAAAAAAAGGGAATCAAAATAAGGAAAAATTGACTCTGTACTCTTTCTTTTTCTCCCCCTTTAACCGCCCGCGGCGGACCGCGTTTGGTTGTTCAGCGGAACGGACGGGATAAGAACAAGAAGAGCTTGTGTCAATAGTTTTGGGGCATAGTTCAGTGTCCACGGTAAGTGTTCGTTAGTCAGGTGAGTAAGGTTGGGAGCAAAACAATGAACAACAAAAAAACCTTAAAACGGGTAATTGACAGTCCGTCCGTCGGAGCCGTTTTAGCCGTCTTGGTTGATTTGTTGGCCTTTGCTGAGCTGTGGAGGGCGGATCAATAGCCCGTGAATGAAGTCATGGGTTTTTGGGCTCCGCTAATAATAGTGTCGTGTTGTATCTAGCTCTGTAGCTCCTATGTATGTATGTATGTACTACTAGGTTACTGACGGTGTCCTTGTGTCTGTATATTGGAGTTAAATCCGCCCCACGATCTTGGGGGTAAGCTGCTGATGTGTGTCATAGGTTGCCTCATTGATCCAGTCTACTGGTTCTGAGACTGGGGCTGGTTCTATGAGGGATTAAGGGTCGGTAGTCACTAATAGGAAGTTGAATAGGGAAGGAACCCTAGGAGAGGATGAGGAGAAAATAAACCGGAATCCGAGGGGTTTTTCAACAATGGAAGACTGGCGGGCATGAGATTCTCGTGGAGAGATCCACGTCGAGGTTAGTTTTGGGTCTTTTGATGTTCCCCATTGACTCATTTGGGAGATCCCGTGACCTGTCGCTAGGAAAGGTTCTCCGTCCGCGTATTTTATTATTTTATTCCACCCCCCAAATGGACCCCTGCCGTGTGGGTTAACCCAGGTGAACTTGGGTGGAATTGAACCAATGGCTGACGAGGGAGCAGTGCCTCGGGGGATTAGGTTGGCAGCTGACAAGGAAGTAAGGTAGACCGTACTCTGTACTCTGTACCTTGGCTCCCTCTCTTGGTCGACATGCAAATTTAATTTGGACTCCCCCGTTTGGTCAGTGTTGGCTAATTGGGACACGGAAGTCTTCCGCTGCCACCGCTAATAACAAGGCCTTAGCAAACAAACCACTTGAGAATTAAAGGATCCGTCTTATACGCGACGATCCTTCAGAGATGATAAAAAAAATTGACAGAGTTCATGCATCCAGTCATAAGTAAGATCTTTAAGAGAGCAATCGATTTGTGGTGGTTATTATCAGAAATGAATCGAATCAAACGGATATGATATCAATTCCATTGTGATATCATTAGACTCGAGTCATGGGCGAAACCGGTTGACGGTCGTCCTCGCTGTTCCTTCGGTGCTTTTCTTTTTCCATAGATCGGACAATTAATTTTCTCTGTCAATTTAGATCAGTCACCGGCTAAGAGAGGGTCGCCAATACTCTGTGCCGGTCTGATTGACCCATTTCCGGGCCCCTCTGACAGATGGGTTAACTCCTGCATTGATCTCGATTTTGAGTAGGGCCTGTGCATTGACTCCATAATACATCCGCGGGACATCAAATCGATCTGAGGCTGACGGCTGGGTTGAATGGATGCTGATTATAGTTCTTCATCTCCGCTCCCCAGAAAATCCGCCCCAGAAACTAGGTCACAGCCTCTCACCTGACAAGCGACCTTGTCTGTCGTTTCTGACCCAGGGCTCACCTCTTTTCTTTCCTTCTTTGACTGTTTTCCTCTTCTTGCTAGTTTCCCCCGGATACCCAGTTTTTTTTTTTTTTTTTTTTCGTTGATAAATTCACATCTGCACACAGATACTCTCCACTCTTGTCTCCCACAGTGGAAGTGGTTTCCGCTTCGGTTGTCTTCCCTCACGCACCAAATCATGCCTCGTATCTATTATCCGTACGCTTAAGGGACGAGCCTCTAACTCGACATGGTCTCGGGGCCTAGTACATCACCCGGAAATGGTATCACCGGGGGTTATACAGGAAATGACATTGGCTTCAAGATCGCCATCGCCACGCTCGCTGGCGTTACCTGGTACAATGCTATCGAACTCATCATCCTCGTCTTCGTCACCTTTAGTCAGTACCACGGCCTATACTTTTGGAGCTTGTTCATCGCCTCTTCAGTGGGTCTCGTGCCCTACCAGATCGGATTCCTGCTGAAGTTCTTCAACCTAACCGACCAAACATGGCTCTCGGTCACCTTCATCACCATCGGCTGGTGGGCGATGGTCACCGGTCAATCTCTGGTCCTCTATTCGCGACTGCATCTGGTGCTGGCTAACGCACGCATTCTCCGCCGTGTGCTCGCTATGATCATCGTGGATGCCATTATCCTACACATCCCCACCACCGTCTTAACTTATGGATCCAACCTGTCCAGCGGCCGGGTTGCCTACATCAACGGGTACAATATCATGGAGAAAATTCAGATGACCGGCTTTTGCATCCAGGAATTCATCATCTCCGGCCTGTACATCTGGGAAACCATACGCATGCTCCGTTTGGACCCCGACAGAGGCAAACGCAAAATCATGTATCAGCTGGTTGCCATCAACCTGGTCAGTATCCTGATGGACGTGGGTCTGTTGGTGATTGAGTACAAGGACATGTACATCATGGAAACTATGATTAAAGGCGTCGTCTACAGCATCAAGCTGAAATTGGAATTCGCCGTGCTGGGCAAGCTGGTGCATCTCGTCCGCAGTCACGTCTGGAAGACGACGGAGACCGTTAGCCGCCGCACACCGGAATTCCCCGATTTTGTCGACGCTACTCGGGTCACATCCGATCTCACACACGCCATGCCAGCAACACGCCACCGCTCACACCCCTGGATGGACTCGGATGACGTTTCGATTGCGATGTTCGAGCATTCAGGGAATAGTCGGGATCAAGAGACCGGCCACTCGGAGGTTTCTCACTCATGGAGCGGCGAAACGCACACGAACCATCCATATTCCGATCGAGAACTCAGCCCGGTCGATTTTACCAATTCCCTACATCTACAGAAGAGCATACCATCGAAAACATCATCCGATAGCCCGGGGTGACCGGCCCTGGGCTCTGGGTTATCTTACATTTCTCTTTCTCTCTCGCACACTCCATCTCCCTCTCCCGTCTCTTCATTCTTGGCTTGTTTAGCAGCGTTTGAGGTTTGTTTGTTATCAACGAATGACGAGTTATGAGACCACGCCGCGTTACAATTTCCTGATACACCGAGGATATACAAGTGCAGGGGAAATTTTACCAACTTCGGGTGGGATAGAATCATATACATATACCCATGAGAGGGGCTCATGTACAGAGACGCACTATGCAAGGCCTATGGCCTATGCACCATCGCGCCCGGGCTCTCGCTATTTTGGACGAGAAGAACGGGCGTGTATGAGCACGGCAGATGGGCTATATGGAAAATTTGCTATTGAGCAGAAGCCTTGCATAGGCTGTACAGAATGAAGCTGCTGTATTCAGTTTCAAGTACATAATTCAACATTAATCGAATATATCATTGAACCACACAGTGTTAGAACAATGTATTCCTCTGGCTCTGTGCTCGGGCAATTGTCGGAGCTTTTCTTAGACAATTTGAGCATTGAAAGTGTACATCAAACTCTGTTTCCCCGCAAATCCACAGTTCCCTCAACTTACTTCATGAACAATATACCGCAGGTCCGAAAGTCAATTAATCACCAGCTCAGTGAGGCAAATGTCTCCTTTAGACACTCTACTCACGGTCCTGCTGCTATTAGATGAACGATGAAGCACACTATTCTCGAACTTGGAATCCTGGGCGCCTTGGGGTCTGCCCAGGACCTGGTTAGTCCTTCCACTCTAGAAAATAGCGTAGATCTAACATACAAGGCTTCCTCTTTGCGCTCTATCCATCAATCACCGGCATGCGTGGAGTCGCCATCCGCATTTACACTGAGCGACCCTCCGTACCACAACTACTTCTACTCGGATTGTAACGTTGCCGCACAAGTCGTCATCACGAGCCCCTTACCGGACAGTGACTTGGCCCAAGTCCGCCCGCGATTGATCGTCGCCTGGCCCGGTGGTAACAGCGGCGTGTGCGCTGTCTTTGCGCCACAAGATGGCGTCAATGGCAGCCTTGGGCTTGAAATTGTGAACTCAACATTTGGAGATCCCCTAGCCCCAGTGTATTCCAACCCGTCGGGATCATCTCGGCATCCAAGCGTGGGTGTCAAAGGCGTCTTACGTTTTAATTCCACCGCTGCTTTGGCCGTCCCAATACTGGGTAGTATCAGGACAATCAGAAATTACGTGGAGGGAGGTGGTATCTTGGAGCCGCAGATCCAGGATGCAGTCCACGTCATCTCTAACCGCGACGGCAGCGCGTCGCTACAGCGGCGCTGGTTGGACAATGTCACTACTTCGCGTCTTCAGTTCTTACCTACTTGTAATACCACGAGCAGGGTGACTGTCGCTAACAAGACAGTGAATTTCGAGCCAGGAGACTACTTGTTCTCTGTGCAGGTTGATTATCCCCAGCTGACACAGTTGCGATCTGCCAATTTACTTCCTCCAGATGCCGCCGAACTCGTTTCTGGACAGCCGGACCAAGTCTCGGCTTTGTCATTTCTGTCGTACTCGGAGAAGCTGCTTGCGGGTGCATGGCGGTTCCTTACGTATTTTGGAAGAGACTCCATGGTATCTGCTTTGCTCCTGGAGCCAGTGCTTAGTAAAGGCAATGGCAGTGCGATGGAGGCTGTTATTGGAGCGGTGCTGGAGCGGATCAATCGGACGGATGGCAGTACCTGTCATGAGGAGACTATTGGGTGAGTTGATACGTGCTTGTGGATGGCGTATACTAAGTCTTCAAGGGACTACGCGACATGGACGAATAAGAAACGGGGAATTATCAGCAATGATATGGTGTGCGACTACAAGATGGTACGCTATCTTCCTTCGCTACAATTTAATTTACTCACGCTATCTCTTGCAGATCGACACCGATTACTTCCTCCCTATCCTGATGCAGCGGTATTTCGTAGATAATGAGGTTGGGCGTGGTCGACGCGATTCATTTCTGAGGTAAGTTTCATCTATCTCTGGGTTGACTTAACTAATGTAGCATAGCACACCAGCCGGCTCTATCAATACCGCGAACAAGAACCTCACATGGGGCCAGTTGTCGAATATCAACGCAGAACGTGTGATGCGTCTGGCTCTTACTTTTGCCAGGAAGCAGACTAAGGAAAACCTCATCCATCTGCTAGAGGGTCAAGTCGTCGGTCAGTGGAGGGATAGCACTTACGGTATGTTGGCCCTCTCCTCTCAGAGCTCGCGCTAATGTCATATTGAAGGCATCGGCGGTGGACGCATCCCATTCGATGTCAATACGGCTCTTGTCCCGGCTGCGTTGCGATCAATTGCAGCTCTCTCACGGAGTGGCGTGTATCCTAACCATACGAACTGGGGGACTCTGGCAGACCGCTACGCCGACATTTGGGAAGACAGGACGCTGCCGTTCTTCGAGGTATGACATACTCCCGTTCCCCACAATCTCCTTAGTAGAGGAACTCAACTAACGTGAATTCCAGATCACGATCCCCCAAGCACAAGCCCAATCCCTCGTCAAATCCTACGCCAACCAAACCTCCATCCCATCCCACGAGACACAAATAACGACAGACGTGACATTCCACGCCCTCGCTCTAGACGGCAATAACCAACAATCCAAAGTCCGAGTCCTCCACACAGACGACTCCTTCCGACACTTCCTCCTCAACACAACAACAAACCAACCCCAGCTGACGTCCTTCATCAACCAAACTGCAACACACATCCAGTCTACCTTCCCAGCGGGCCTGATGACCGAAGCTGGCATGCTAGTCGCGAACCCAGCCTATGGTGGCGACCCCGTCTACGCCCGGAACTGGACGAACGGCGCGTACCATGGGACGGTCATCTGGTCCTGGCAATTGGCGTTGATGGCTAGGGGACTGGAGCATCAGCTTGGCAGGTGTCAGGATCAAAATATGAGTGTAATTCCGGCCTTTTGCTCCGTCTCCTCGGTCTATGATAATGCTAAGTCGGCGTATAACGTTCTCTGGGATAGTATTGAGAACAGTGCTGCCCAGTTATCGTCTGAGGTGTGGTCGTGGGTGTACAAAGGGGGAGAGTTTGTCGTTACGCCGTTGGGCGTGCTACCTCCTCCCGAAGGGGAGACACAGACTGGTATGTTCTTCGTCACCTCCGTTTTTTTTTTTCCTTCTATGTCCAGGCTAGGTAGAGCTGACACAAACGCAGAATCGAACATCAGACAGCTATGGTCCCTGACATTCCTGAGCGTGAAAAGGAACCAATCTTTGCGGTGAATCCCGCATGTATCTATCTATAACCGACCTTCCAAACCCCCAAAACTATGTCCATAGCCACACCCAGTATAACTCCATAAATACATACATAAAAAATACAAACCATCTTGACCCAAATACTCCGGAACTCCAAGAACAGACCCCCACAGGAGAAAAAAGAAGACCCTTAACAGCAAAAACACACCTCAATACCCCCTTCCCAGGCCCTCAATCCTTCTTCTCCCCTGTACCGGAAGAACCACCACCAACAGCCTCCAAAACCCTCTCTACCTCTCCCCTACACCCCGGAATGGCACTCCTCATCTCCCTCGCTAAAACATCCCTAAACTCCGCAAACGCCTCCTTCTTGCCCTTCAAATCCTGGTTGCCCCTCTGCACAAGCTCCACGAATTCCCGGGTATAAATGTCCGGATTGCGGGCCGCGTCCACGTAATCGATTATCTCCGGCGGAAGTTGAATGGAGGATATCGCTGGATCTTGGGGATTTTGGTTTGTGTTTGTGGTTTGGTTTGGGTCATCGGTTGTGTGTGTTGAGAGGGCTGAGAGGGAGAGGGTTAGGTTTTTTCTGTTTATTGGATACTTTATTTAGTTTTCTGGGTGCATGGGGTTAGAGGAGGGGGGCGAAGAGGGTACATTTTCCGGACGAGTTCTTGTTGGGTTTCAGGGCCTAGGTAGCCGTGGACTGCGGATTGGATTTCGAAGAGGTGTTGGATTATGTCTTTTAGGTCGGCTGTTTTTTGTTTTGTTAGTATGTTGTTTTTAATTGGGGAGGGGGGAGGGGGCGCTTACTGTCGACCTGGCTGAGGGGTATTTGGGCCATTGTTGAAGTTGGTTTGGGATGAAGGTGAAGGTGAACGATGGTGATGAAGATGGATTCTAGATTGTTTGAGCCGCAGTGGAGACAAACGTGTGGTTCTGGGGTGGACTAACCGGATCGGGTAACAATTGAATTCAATTTATATATTGTCTCAATTACTGAAGGGCAAGCGGAAGGCGACAGAGATTGACAAACAGTTCACTATCAAAACACATGCAAGTCTCTATTCAGAGAATATATACCTATAGAACAAAATTACCCCACATAGTCTATAGAACCATACACGCACATGCCAAACAATTATCGCACCAACTACCTCGACGCTCAAACAGGATGATAACAATATAATAATTACACCTCCTTTGTCCGCAGACTCGGGAGATTTGGTATCTCGATCTCCGTCTCAACCATCTCCAGGCCCGACAGACTAGGGTACCGTCGGCTGAAGTTGGCTTCCCAATCCTCGCCGGGAGAGGTGGGCGTGGTCTGGCTACGCTCGCTCATTGGCTGTACCTCGGATCCCTTCACGCGTAGACTTCTTGGTTTGGGAGGCGCCACAGGAGGCCGAGACGACCCCGTACGCTGTGAAGGGGCATAACCAGTGGATGCCGTTTCTTGACTCGGAATGCTCGGCGTCTCCCACCGATCCTTCACAGGGGATGCTTGGCTCGGTTGCGATCCGTACACCGACGCGGCCGCCGCGCGTGTATTAATCCGTGGGTCCGGGAGAGGCTCCTTTTGCTTTGCCTGCAAAGCTGGGTTTGGCTGGTTTGACTCCTCCGTAAATCGACCATAGCCCGTTGCGGTCTTTGGAGGGGGTGCCGACTTGCCGCTCTCCTCGAGGAATGTTTGCACCCGGTTCTGTATCGCCAGCGACCGTGTATCGGGCCCTGGTCGGTAGCCACCTTCACCCCGTTCGGAAACCTGACGGCGGTACTCAGCTGCAGCGTTGGCGACACGCTTCTCCTCCTGGGAGAGACGTCTCCGCTCGAGCTCTCGACGCATCTCAGGAGAAATGTCATCGTTCTCGTTGTCACTGAACTCGGCGGGAGGCTCAACGAGTTCTGAAGAAGTCATCATCAGACCCTGCTTCGGCTCTTCTGCTGCGGGAGACTGCGCCTTGGGTTCTGGGTTGGTTTGCTCAAACCGGCGGAAGGCCTCGCCAAAGCGACCAGCAAACAATGTCTTGGTTCCGGAGAGAGATAATGTCGAAAGGCTCGAGCGCTTGGTGTGCTTGGAGCTTGAGCTGTACCGTTTCTCTTTCTTTCGACTGCTCTCCTCTTCCCTCGCCCGTAGGTAGTCGATGTCGGACGAGATGTTTGCCCGGTCATAGCCCTGGTCTGCTTCGGTTCGCGCATGCTGCAGCGGTGCTCCCATATCATATGAGGGTCGCGGAATATCAAGTGAGGATCGTGCGCTCTCAGAGCCTCTGGGTAAGTCAAGCCTGGAGGATGCTTGAACAGACAACGGGCGAGATCTGCTATTAGCGGACTTCGATCGGCCCGTGAGTTCATCTAAAGATGGTCGTATGCCGTCTAGTGAGAGCCTTGAGGAAGACGACGACAGATCGGAAATCCGATCCGCGGAAACTCTTGGATTGGTCTCCATCTTGGTGGACAGTTTCGTGGGTGACGGAGGACCAGTTGGACGGGATGCCTTCTTGTCACTCTCCGCGGGCCACGGCTGACTGGAGGGCCGACGTTGATGGTCTGACGACGGAAATCGATAGACGGGGCGACTAGATGGCTTCATCTCCGGCAACGTCGGCGTGTGTGGTGGGGACGTCATTGTGCCTGTAGAGACCATGCCGGGCTTCTGCGGCACTGGTTGGTACAGAGGTATCTGCGGCTGCGGAGCCTCTTCGCGATAGTTGTTCAATGCTCCGGTGGAACGAGACTTGGTCTGAGGCGCCTGGGGTTGCCTCTGGACAGGGGGTTCAGACACCTGCTCATTTACTGCGGACGAAGGATGTTTGGCGAAGGCCTCATCAGCAAGAGCGTTTGTGAGCCGCCGAGAAAGGTCGTCACCTTCCTGGTTCGTTTCCGTGAACGTTGGCTCAAAGTCGAACTTCCCGCCTTTCTCGTGCAGAATATCGAACTGGTCCAACGAGGGGAACCGATTTGCAAACTCGTCCGTAGAATTTCGGGGCTTGTGGCTTTCACCATCCAGGACGGCAAAGGGGTCTGTGGAAGCGCCGCCACGGAATGGAGAGGGGCTCGGCTTCGCAGAGGTGTGCTGGGAGGTGCTCGGTTTTGTCGGCCGTCCACGACGCATGGGAGCAATCTCCGGGATGGATTGGGCCGTCTCCTGGACCGGCGGAGAAAACACTGCACCCACCTGGGGTGCTTCGGTCGGAGAGGGCGGCAATTCCTGATAACGGCGGGCTTCCGACGTCGAACGAGTCGCATAAATCTACCACCGGTAAGAGACTGAGCATATATTTCCGCGACTTAAATAACTCACATCTTGAATTGGAACTTCTTTTCCTTGCATGCGGCAAACTTCTTGCACAACCTCGTAGATGTTTGGGCGCTTTTGCGGATTCTCTTTCAACATCCACGCTAAGGAAGGTTAGTATGGCATTCGCTTGACTGGAACGCATCCGTGGAACAATCGTAGACCTACCGATAAGCATTCTCAGGCGCTCCGAGAAAATAGGGTAATTAGGGAATTTAAAGGTCGCATTCAAGATGGCCATTTGTCCCACTTCCTCAAACGGAGTTGTATAATAACATAGCTTGTATAAAAGTACACCCAGCGCCCAAATATCACTCTTCTCGTCGATGGGTTGCTTTCGGTAGACGTCGATCATCTCCGGACTCCGATACTGTAGTGTTGTGTGCCTCTGCACGTCATCCTCTATTAGTCGGCCCTCCGCAGCAGAGGTCGCTGCCGGACGAGGGGGTGCCGCGGAGCCAAAATCGCACAGCTTGTAGACGCTCGAGCTCCCGTGACGAGATATGAGAACGTTCTCCACTTTCAGATCACGATGCAGCAGAGGGGGTTTGAGGTAGTGCATGCAAGCCACGCCTTCAGCCACGTCCGAGAAGATCTGAATAATCTCCGGTTCCGTCAAGCGGTGTTGTAAGCGCGTGTTCATGAAGTCGATCAAACCTCCGCCGGAACAGAATTCCATCAGCAGGAACACCTCATACCCACCCCCTCGCAGCTGAGACGCATGAGAGTCGATATACTTGACGATATGCCGGTGACCCTTTAACTTCTTCATTGTCTCGACTTCCGTCCGCATATTGGCGAGCGCCGCTTTGTCCGGAACGGCAACCCGTTTCAGCACCGCCCTATCGGAGCCGCCGATGGGTTGCGGAAGATGCACGACGTAAACATGGGCAAAGCCACCTTCGGAGAGGTATTTCTCGACGACCACGCGATGATTGCCAATCTGAACCTTGGTTCCTGGCAGAAAAGTGCCTGCCGGAGCGTTCACCGCGGCGATCGGGTTGTACGACGGAATCGGCCTATGAGAGGCAGCATGGCTCTGATAGGATTGGGGATTCATGGTGAATGCAGAAGCCCTCGAGGGGCGAGGTTGAAACTGCCGGTCTTGTAATCACTACCGTCGCAGCATAGATAAAGTAATGAGGAATGCGGGGCAGACTAGGAGTCGAAGTCAGACAGTCGACGTATACAGAGGACAGTTGGCGGCGGGGAGGTGGATAGGGAGAAGGCTGAGGGGGGTGGGAAAGCGGTGGCTGACTGGACCCCCGGTAAAAGGAGGGCGGAGGTAGTTGGCGGGAAGAGGGAAACGTGGGAGAAAGAGAGGGGGAATACAAAGGACGAGGTATTCCAACGGGGGTCAAAGAAGATTGTTCACCCACCCAGCGTTCAGAAGGAGGAGGAAAGAGCTCCGACTGACCAGCAGCGCATTTACCGGTTAGTTCGTAGTTTGAGAACTTTCATTTGGTTGGCTGGCACGCAGTCACGGGCATTTCCCCGATCGCTGACTCAGCCGATTTGAGCACCTCCATGTTTCACTTCCCCATGATTTCCAACATGATATGTCTTTAAAAGAAGACAGGAAAACCCTGAATGGGCACGATGAGTCGATCATGAATCTCTCATTAGTTTTCTAGTCTTAGGATCTATCCCGAACAATAACCTCGAATCTTTACTCCCTCGATCTGATCGCCACCCTCACATCCGCTTATCAGGAACCATCCATGACCTCGGGTCACGGGAACCCTGGGAATGCCATTAGTTCGGCCATGGAAAGCACGCGTACTTATAGCGTAGGACCCTGAGGCTATTCCCTGTTTGTCGCAGAACGAGTTGCGATGATGCCCGCCGGATTTATTAAAGCAATCCACTCAGAAATTTTCATGACGTGCATCCAGTATGCCGCCATAAGTCAAGTTCTGCAACAGCACTTCACGCTTCCGCGCAATTCCTTCGCCACTCAAGGCACAAAAGCGAGGTATTCCGTTCAGGTACCCATAGTAGGAGTCATATCACTACTGGTCATACGACCATCGCATTCCGAAAACCACATGTTGACTCACAGATGCCCTCCCGAGGTTAAAACCCTCGCACCGATCAAGGCAGCCGTCCCTACCAACAAAGACGTACCTGCCCAGATCTGCGCGGGCAAAATACCTTCCTCCAGTGTGGGCAATCCACGCCCCAGCTACTGACGGCCCTGTGAGAGGCCCGACACTGATCAGTGTCAATACCATACCAACACGAGTACCGATCTTGTTGATGTCCTTAGTCAACGATGGCACAGTACCGGCAAAAAGACCCATAGCTGCTGCAGAAGCAAGGCCGTAGAACACGTTAAAGACGTACAGCTCAGCGATGCTATGCACGGCGGCCCAATAGTAGATTAAGATGCCACAGAGGGCGACCCATGGAATGAGACAGTTGAGTGGGCCAATGTATTGGTCGGCAAGATATCCGCAGGGTGCGCGGATAATGACGCCAGCGGCATTGATAATCATGATCAGGTTGACTCCGGAAGCCTGGGATAGTCCCAGTTCCTCGGTAGCGCAGACTTGAATCTGGAACAAGTCAGGCGATGATACTAGCAAGTCACGAAATATGAAGTTTTACTTACATAGAAAAAAGCAAAGTATAGTGTCCAGTACAGCAGAAGTATGCCGAATGTGAAGAGCATATAAGAGACGTCGATGAACGCAGCCCATTCAATCAATGGACCAGATCTTCTCGGTGGAAGCCGAGTTCGCAGGAGCAGATTGATGATGATCACCATGAAAAGGACGACGAATCCCATGCAGCCCACCGCCCAGGGAACCCTATAATGAGGGCACATTAGCCCTCGTTTCAGCAGTCTTATCTTTGGAAAAGATTGAACACACCAATTCTTGGTGTCAGATGCTGGATTATGGCGGGGAATATCATCCCACCGGTGCTCGTTCCGGTGGCCGCGGTAGTTACAGCGAGTACTCGTTTCTTAACGAAGTACGTGGAGATCACAGTTACGCTGGGCAACCACATTAGACCCTGTCCAATTCCGATACACAGGCCCTGCGCGAGAAAAAGTTGCCAGTATTTGGTCGCTAAGCTGGTCATGAATGTCCCCACAAGCATGAATATTGATCCGGTAAGGACCATCAGCCGGGCAAAGCCAGCGTACGTGGCTCGCCCCGAAAGCGTTGAAATGAATAGGAGGAAAAACACCTGAACGCCGCCAATCCACGAAATGTTAGATGGCGACTGAGATAGTGTAGTCTCGTAGAACTTCTGGAAGACGCCAAACCTTGAAGCTAGCCCCAAGTGAGTGCTACAATCAAATATCCTGATGCCACTTGAGCCCAGGCCTGGAACCCACCGTCAGGCGGCGGTGGAGGTTGCAGAGGGACTTCGGCCGGTAGTGGTACAGTCTCTGAAGTTTCTTCTTTATTGACCATAGTTGAACAAAATCAATGGAGGGTGCAGCGCGAGGGTCCATGCGATATCTGCGGGCGGGTTCAGTTATTAATGTAGGATGCTACGATCCGGTACTATGTTGATATCCAGCTCCATGGCGATTTGAACCAATGATCTGAATGCAAAACGCCGAGTCTAGGGGCTAAGAATCGTATTGCTTCTACCTATAAAAAGTTATCTTTTATCAGTTGATGGAAGAAACGCAATCACTGGCAACCAACCCCATGACGCCTCTAACACGTGATACGCCTTGATTGATAATCAACCTAAGGTTGATCCCTCTGTGTCAATTAGGGGTATATTCTGGTAGATCAATGTAAGCTCAAGCTCTTCTGACTCAAGGTAGACCGTTATGCATAAGAACCTCTTGGTTAAGGTATGAACTTCTGTGCCGCATTATATACAACTAGGTATGTGATATAGGTGAATAACAATAAATCGTCAAAATCATAAGCAATCAACAACAGGGGGAATCTCTGTGCAAACGAACGTCTAGTCATGAATGACACTATACAAGGCTGGAGCTTGGAACAACGTCTCGCTAAGAGTGATGAATGGAAGGGTGAAAAATAAACATTGTGTAGCAGTTGAGGGATTGCCTGGTATGCGCTCAGGCTAATTAGGTGTATCCAAGGTTTCCGAGGATTGAGCGGCCTTCACTGGCCGTCATATTGGTAACTCCCATAGATCGCGCTTGAGATCCCTTCCGAAGTCGTTGGAGTGCAATGCCCACCTTCCATCCTTCTGTTTCTTGCAGGATGAAAAGGTATTTTCGACCTTCCTGGTCACGAATGCTGGCTCGCAATACATGGAGCCCCTCTTTATCAGACTGAGAGCCCGGCGACGCAAGGCGACACTTGTTCTTGCAAACTTTCAGCAGATTCACTAGATACGCATCGGATTCGTCCGACGTAGGTCCCTCATTCCGTCGACCAAAGAACGAATTCTGCTTGGGAGGGTTCTGCTTCTGAGAGGCATATTGCGGGCACCACACTTCAACCAACTTCATAGTCCACGCTTTGACGTCCCAGTCTCGCTGACCTACTCCCCGTATATCGTCATCAATAAACAGTCCTTCAGTAGTGATGCGTAGAACCAGCCCGTCTGTGACCAACCCCTGTCCAGAGACCAGTTGAGCTGCTGGAGTTTTGATAAAGGCATTGTTGAATTGGAACACGCCCTTGATAACAATCTTATCAGGGTCCTTCGTTTCATACCGTCCTCTATTTGACGGTGGAGGCGAGGTCCGAGCTGTGGATTGCGAAGGAGCGTAGGATGATTCGGAGTACGCTGATGAGCCTGATGTACCCCCATACGGTCGTCTGGGTCTGTCATAAGGTCGAAAGGAGTATGCATCGTCTTGATCGGCGGACATTGTGGTCCGTGCGCCAGAAGGGGGCTTCTTTGGCGATGGAGTTCGAGGGGGGACCGGTGCGCTCCCTGCTTTCTGGCTGGCGGCCTTTGCGGCGGCCTCCTTTGCTGCAGCGGCCTCTTTGGCCGCTGCCTCTTGGGCATCTTTGGCCTTTTTCTCGGCATACTTTTTCGCAGCGGCCTCCTTAAGGGCTGCAAACTTGGCATCAGCCTCCTTTTTCGCGGCAGCTTTTGCAGCGGCCTCTTTCTCCGCAGCTTCTTTCTCAGCCTTAGCCTTTGCTTCGGCGGCTTCTCGTTCAGCCTTTTCTTTAGCAGCCGCAGCCTCTCTCTCGGCCTTAGCTTTGGCCTCGGCTGCCGCTCTCGCTTCTCTTTCACGGATTTCGGCTGCCTCCTTTTCGGCACGCTCCCGTGCCTCCTTTGCCGCAGCCTCTTTGGCAGCGGCCATCTCTTTCTCAAACTGCTCCCGACGCTCACGTAGTTCCCTCTCCATTGCCTCACGCTCCCGCTGTCTTTGCTTTTCTCGCTGCTCTGCCTCCCTCTTCTTCTTGAACTCCTCCATTTTCCGCCTCAGCTCCTCCTTCCGCCTCGTTTCCTCTCGTGCTTTATCTTCCCGAGCCTTCTCCTCACGCGCCTTCTCCTCACGCGCCCGTTGCTCTCGTGTCCTTTCCTCGCGCGCTCTTTCTTCCCTCGCCTTTTCCTCCCGCCTCTTCTCCTCCCGCGCCTTCTCCTCACGCGCCTTCTCCCAATTCGCCTCCCTCTGCGGCTTGCTCTCGGTCTTACCCGACTCGGGCTTATTTGGTCCTGGACCAGCGTTAGGGGGGGGTGTCTGAGGCGGAGGGCCGGCACCATACTGATTTCTAGAGTACTGGTTCTCTTCTGGAGGAGCTCCATAGTTTCCACCATAGCTTCTCTGCTGTCCACCAGCATTCTCATTGAAGTTCGACGACCCCCTAGCATAATCCCCACCCGCGCCAGCCTGACCAGCATTTGCCC
>MBFL02000217.1:0-62552 GCA_001696595.2 Aspergillus hancockii
CATTAAGAACGTGAAGAGAGTTTGAGCCTCTTCGAAGGCGGGCGTCCATCCTGAGGGTCTGACAACGGCTCCTTTCTCCAACAGCATCTGCACAATCTGGTTATGTCCTCTCAAAGAAGCAGCCTGCAGGGCATTTCCATAGAGTCCGCCCTGAGCGTTGACATCGGCTCCTTTCCCCAACAGCACCTGTGTAATCTGGTCATGTTCTTCTAAAGAAGCAGCCTGCAGGGTATTTCCATAGTCTCCACCCTGAGCGTTGACATCGGCTCCTTTCTTCAACAGCATCTGCACAATCTGATTATGTCCTCCAGAAGAAGCAGCCTGCAGGGCATTTCCATAGAGTCCGCCCTGAGCGTTGACATCAGCTCCTTTCTCCAACAGTATCTGCATAATCTGGTCATGTCCTTCTAAAGAAGCAGCCTGCAGGCCACTTCTATATCTTCCGCCCTGAGCGTTGACATCGGCTCCTTTCTCCAACAGCATCTGCACAATCTGGCCGTGTCCTCCAGAAGAAGCAGCCTGCAGGGCATTTCCATATCCTCCGCCCTGAGTGTTGACATCGGCTTCTTTCTCCAACAGCATTTCCACAACCTCGCTGTGGCCACTCTGTGATGCCCACGTCAAAGCAGTAGCCCCACTGCTATCTTTTATATTTATGGTATTCTTCTCTGCTGTGATGATTAATTTCAATATATGGCTATGTCTATTGAAAGCTGCCAGGTGTACTGCATCCATTTTGGGATCACGGTGATAGGGCATAACAGCTTTCCAAAATATAGGGAACCACATTTTAGTGGTGGTCCTGTATACATTATTTACCAGATCAACTATTTCTTGCTGTTGTTTGGAGGACATCCCTCGAACATGTTCAGCCCAGTGCTCTGCTGAATATGATAGAAAGCATTGAATATCAGATTCTGTTTGTTCTTGATGACATTCTAGGTCATCCATTTGCAAGTATCGAATACAGATTTGCGACATTTCACTATCCGCGTCTTGTAATTCGAATGTGTATTTTGAGCTGGGTCTGTTGGCTATACTTCTCCCAATAAGAAACTCTCTGGCTGTCTGGTGTATAAGATAGATCTTTGAGCTGTTGATGAAAACAAAAAGTCCACAAAGTCGACGTATCTTATTACGAAGCCTGGTAGGATCAACCCTAGCTGCTGCGGCAGTTTTCAACTCAGGACTGTCGGCCACACCTAATGCCATGGACATTTCCTCTATTGTTAAAGGGCGCCGTGCGCCAACAATAATCCGAAGGATCTTCTTTACGATGTCCTTTTGACCAGATGGAACTCGACTGAGGATCTTCTCGTATGCGGCGTTCACAGATGGGGGTACTAGTATAATTGATTCCGTAGCTGGCCGAAGGCTATTTTGAAATGTTGTACGGATGTCATCAATGGCCAGGTATAACCACAGATACGTGCGGTGTTGCATTTGAAGAAGCTGATCCTGGACTCGCTGCTCCACATCGGCTGGGAGATTTGATGCTTCAGTCAAGTCTTTTACTTTTATCTTCACAACGAGGTCAATCTCCTTATGAATCTGATCATTCTCCTGCTCCTCTTGCAGATAAATATTTGGAAAGAAGTCTGTGATAGATTTAAATTTAGTCTGAATGTCATCGTAGGGGCGACTGGTGACAAGAAACTTTAACCAGTTCTGCTGCATTGGTAAACTGGCTACATTATAGAAATCCTTAAGCCTTTGAATGAGTTGGTTCTGGTCCACTGGGCGACATTCATCAAGCGCATCAAGCACACAAATGGTGTTTGGAGATGTAGGGTCTGATGTGACTGCTAGAAGGATTCGCTAAAGTTCATCAGTCTTCTATTGAAGTTTATTCCTATTTTTCTCCCAAGACGGCACTGCATGTTGCAGTAGACTTGGCTGTTGACTAAAGAGCTGATGTAGTATTGCACACAGTGCTGTAGCAAGACTATTCTGCTCATCATTATCCTTGAAGAAAAAATAACAAATTGATACTGTTGAACTGCACGCTCGCAAATCTTTATCAATAAGGGATTTAGAGAGCACAGATTTCCCACAGCCAGGGTCAGCTGATATCCAGAGAAGATCACTGGAGTAACTATTTCACCAGCAAAGGTAATATGAATTCTGTAAAGCCCATTGGCATGTTCCTGGTACTTGATTGGGATTAATATTCTTGAACTGCTTATAATTTAATATCTTGAATACTTAATGACAATTTTTCAGCTGGTCTGTTAAGGCTCGAGCAGTTTGTTCCGCGTGATACCGTTCTTGTTGATCATATGATTTATCCAATCTTTTATTGATGCCTTTAACTTTTTTATTTAAATCTTCTAGAGAGCCTATACAATACCATATCAGCATATCGTGTCTTCATTGTATAGGAGGCCAATCTAAGTATCACTTACGATAAACATCTGTGGCTAGGCTTTCTTGCGACACTTGGCCCTTTGATATATATTCTAGAAGCTCTTTAGTATATGACGCCGCTGCCAAGGCAGTATATCCTTGCCATTGCTTGTTTTTGTGCGAATCAGAATAATCACAAATACCGCGGATCACTATACAGGGAAAATCCAACATTAATCCTGCCGCCTCCATTTCACAACACATTGCCCCAGTTTGCGTGCGGAGCTGTTCCCTTGTCCATCCGTGTTTAATGACAGAATTTCCAGACGCAATAATACCGTAGTGGGGTTGTGGTTCATTGTCCTCGCGCTCACTTCTAGTCTCCTCTTATTCTCTCAGACATAAATCACAGTTGTCTGCAGCAGCCGGATGGTTGTACTTGATTTGAAATAACCGATCGCTGTACTGATCAGGCCTGGTAAATGCTTTCTGGATTCTTCGGGTTCTCCCAATCGCGCTTTGGAGATATTCCGGGTAGTGGGGATCATCAGTAAGCTCGGCGGCCCTCATAGCACTAACGGCCGCTAACAGTGACCTGGGAGGGCTGTTCAGAGATCCAGTTCGAGTAAATTTACCAACTCCTGCTTTGCCCATATCATACTGAAGCACACCTCCACAGGTGCCGGTTGGACAGCTGATCACGATATCACCAAGCCGTATGTCACTTGTGGTGGATGGGATTCCTCCTCCAACATCAACCATCAAACCAATGCGTAGTGACTTTGAGAACGTACAGATCATATTGTTTGCAGTTATAGTAGCTGCAGTATTGCTATATTGCCCTGCAGGCAGGCAGGCGATTACAATATAATGTTTGCCGATTCGGCCCAGTGTATAGATATTTGGATCTGCTGCATCTTGCTCTTCAAGAAACCCGAAACTTTCATCAAGCATTTTCTTAGCTGCTGCTGCCTCGATGGGAAGGGCGCAGATCCACCCGATTTGAAACTCTTCTCGTGGAGGACAGAACATTGTAATTAAATTTAATCAATACACGCTTATAGATTGCTCTAATAGTGGCAATAATTTAACAAATCTTTGAAAGAAGCTGAAAGATAGGCAAAGATCTGTTTGCTTTAACTGTACTTCTGGAAGAATGTCAGAATAACTTAAAAGACAAAATTGAGATTATTATTATCCATCAAAGCTCAGCCTTGTCTTAAGAACACGTCAAGGTGGCTGGGGCGGCAAGAGACGAAATATCATTGGCTGCAATTTACAACCCTGCTCCTTGTCACCACGCAAAAGTACTACTCAGAATATTCTTTGTTCCCATACTTCCCAATATATAAAATATACTTCCCATTACATATGCATCTTCTTTAAACTGGCTCTCTTCTGGTTGTACCTTGCAGACTCACCCAAAATTGAATATTTCAACAAACCACTCTGAGTATTGCCCTTGAATGGTGTGTTCTAAAATTTTAATTCTCTATTAAAATTATATAGAACAAGGAGTGGGGTATTACAAACAGCTGTATAACACTGCTTGAAGGCCGATTATATCGACTAGCTCTCTTGGCATTACATGGGTTGTTTGGTGGCAACCGCGCCTCGGTTGGCTTTCTTTTTGCTTCCGTGACCTCACGTGATGTAACATCTTAAACATACTCTTTAGGTGGGAGCCTATGTAGTATAGCCAGCATATGTTAAAGGTTACAATAATCAAAGGCATCGGCTGCAATAGCATAAGGTGTTTCACTTAGCTCTAGACTATCCTTTCTCTTAGGTTCAGTTTACAAGCTTATTACGACGGCTAAAATAACTCCAAATCTCGCTGCCTCTCAGCATCAGCTGATCCGCGATATAATTATAAGCAGATCATTGACTACTGCCCAAATGGCCGACGTTGCAAGCTGCAGTAAGCGTTCTATCAAATATATTCGATCTAATCTTCGCTGCTTTGGCAGGACCAAAGCACCACCAAATAAGGGCGGGCGCCCCCGTTCAATCACCCCTCTCATGCTCCAAGCCCTTCGTGAACATCTTCTTGAAAAACCGACCTCCATTTAGACGAGATGGCAGTGTTTCTGTGGGATGAATTCAAGATTCTTACCACGCCCTCAACCATAAGTCGAGCTTTGAAATCAAATGGGTGGTCAAAGAAGGTGGCTTGTCGAGTGGCGAAGGAACGGAACGCCGATTTACGGGATTTCTACCTCCACGACCTATCAGACTTCCGGTCCTATCACCTTGTCTATGTAGATGGATCTGGCTGTGACAGGCGGATGGGCTCCAGACGTACTGGTTGGTCTCCTCTTGAAGTAACTCCGGTCCAAGTGGCCCGATTCCATCGCGAGCAACGATATCAGATCCTACCTGCTTACTCGCAGGATGGGATTCTCTTATCACGCCTGTTTCAGGGATCTACTGACAGCGCTATATTTGAAGATTTTATTGAATCGAGAAGCTCTCCCTTGGGTAAAAATAACAATTCCCAGAAATATTCCAAGAATGTGATTCGAGACGCGCTGCTACATCATTGTGGCAAGTGGCCGGATCCAAAGTCTGTTCTGGTGATGGACAATGCGTCTTTCCATCACTCCGAGAGAATCAAGCAGATGTGCAGTAATGCCGGGGTGAAATTAATATATTTGCCTCCATATTCTCTGGACCTTAACCCAATCGAGTTTTTCGCAGAACTCAAGGCGTTCTTTAGGCAAAATTGGACCGAGTATGAATCTAACGCAGAGCAAGGTTTTGGCAACTTTCTTGAAAGTGTCTCAATGTCGTTGGGGGTAGAGGACAGAGTGCAAGAGGCCATTTTAGACATGCAGGCGTGGTGATTGAAGAATTTAATGAGTGCAATTGCGGCTAGAGATGTTTTCTATCATGTGTCCTAACTGTTAAATCCATGTTCTATATGTAAATATACATTCACTTTGCTTTCTACTATACTATACAGCTCTCAAAGAAGTATGAGTTTCAATTAGTTAGATCTTGCAGAGAATTTACCAGCATTATCAAAAAAAAATTATGATTGAGAAGGTCACCATTTCATGATCAGGTGTTGTGTTGATTTATTGTTGGGGACTGGGAGAAGGAAGAGGTTTGGAATGAAAATAACTCGCCAGACGTTTTTTTTTTTACAAACTTTCGTAGAGCATTTCAAACAGGGAATTTCGGTTTCAGCCCCCACATGACACCATTCATGATTCGCTGATCAACAGTGGCCCCACCTAGACCGAAAGAATGTATGAGAGTGTTTCGGGGAAGCCAGTTTTGCAAAGATCTGTATTGTCTCTGGATGTGGAAATTTCTATCAGTTCTGCCTTGCTCTCCTAGAACAAGCGCGGACTCTTACTGTCAATTATACATACATGTACATGTGACATAGATCAGCTCTGGTTTGAATGAGGACTAAAAATCAGAAAAAGAGAAGAATTTATCTGAGAAATCGATGTGCGTGATGCTGTGATCTTGGGTCCCAATTCGACTGGTGTTCTTTCTTGGAATTCACCTGCTTCTGTGACTTAGGGCTATCGGTAAGGCGATAGATCAGTCGCTATAACAATGCGGCGGAACGAGGCCTCTCCCGTTTTCTAATTGATGACATAATCTAAGCTAAGCAGCCTAAGCCGGGCAACTCTGTTATACCCTCTGTCCACTCCGCTACATGGTGGACGCTCCTTTCTTGGACGGTGTGGCGGAGTATCCCTGGGTGTTGAATTCCATCCTAGCCTGGTGTTTGGTTTCGCAGCGGAGCAGCAGCAAAATCGTTCCATCGCACATCGTTCATCTGCGGGACTTGGACCGGCGGAGGAGGTCGAGACTGATCGCGCTGGTGCCGTTCAATGAGTAGTAACATGGCCTGAATAGCCTGGCTGCGAGTTTTCAACTCCAGGATTGGAGGGTTGGGGACCTGCATTGTGGAGAGATCGTTCAACGCACGCTCCTGCCGGTGGTGGATCAATTGAGCGGTCGAGGGACTCAGATGAGAACGTTTCCGGTGGACTGCCCGAAGTCGACTAATCCCTCTCCGCAGTTGGGCGTACTTGGACCGTAGGAATTCAAAGTTCCGCTCTCCATTCACCTCGGAGCAGTACTTTGCGGCTCGCTGCTCCTACGTGAGGTACTGGTGCCGTTTGAGGAACCGCAAAAGCTTCCGTTCCTGGTACGAACTTAATTTGGCGCTGCTCCATCCACGACAGCTGAGGAATGACAGACCAGAGGGCCGCAGTCTAGATCTAGAGGGTCATCTAGGATCCATCTTTTTTTTTTAGGTGGCGATTGACATATGATGGTTTCATTTACCCACACGGTGCTTTGCCCACTTGGTGCCTCGTGGGTCGGGCGATCGTCGAGGAACTGGTTCTGCGTTTCGGAGGCTCGCCATCAGAAATCATGGGTGATAGTGGATGACCAGCAGCGTCGCCACAAGTGCTGGTTCGTTTGGTCACCGGTCTGTATTGTGGCCATCTTGTTTGCTGCCCACATTACGATGATTCGGCTACGCGGACACGCCTTTAATGCCGCCTCGCCCTTCTCGTTCCAATTCTTTCAAACAGTCTTTTACTCCTCCATTCCTGATATTCCTCCGTATTTGCGTTTGACTTTTGTTACTCTCCTCTTGAGTTCTCACAGCGGGAATGGCCCTACATACAGGTTTTAGACCATGCCTAAAGTTGCTCCTCCGCGGACTAGGAACCCTCCGGGCGAAAACGTCAGGAACCCCCGTGTTGCTCGCTCCAGCATGCCGTTCGTCCAGACTCAGGCCCGTTCGCAGCGGCGGTTATCTGCAGTATGTAATGAACACTCCGCTGGAGGTCACCTAATGAACGGCTAGACACGTCCGGAACCCGGAAGGAATTCCTGGCTATACACGCTGATCACGGAAGATGGGAGGATACTCCGTTTATTTCTTTCACCCAATCACCGCAAGACCTTCAAGATACCGCTGAATCGAGAAAATAGAAGAGAGGCTATCAAACGATTACTGCGTTGAATCGAAACGTTCGTGCAGAGAAGGGCCTTCCCATCCTCAACATGGGTGCCGAAATGCGTTACTATGGGATTCCGGACCCGTACGGCAGGTCAAATAAATATTACAAAACCCACTACATCTGTTTATGGGAGGTCACCGAAGAGGAGTTTGTCGGAAGTTGGCTATGGGGGGATTTACTCAGGACCGAATGCTGGTACGAGCGAGTCATCTTGCCCGCTTTAAAAGGGCATAATCATGAGCACCTTGTCAGTAATCGAGCACTCAACATGTCAGAATTATGGGATGTATTACTTGAGACGCAAGCGCCGTCCATAAATGCTCTCCCTGGCCCCTACAGGTCTTTCTCTAGAGATATCGACACTTCCGGTGAGGATGAAAAGTACGAAGTAGGGTTCGAGGAAGAATCTGACTCGTACGATGAGGTTGATGAGGAGAATGCAATGGACGATACACTGAAAACATTGGAGGATTGACCAACACCATACTTAACGTGTGTATATGAGATTGTATATCAGCATTAACTACTCTTTAACCGTGATTGATGCCAGCCAAGTTCATCAAGTAACCCGATGGGGTTAACAAATAATCAAGAATAACTGAAAATATTGCTAGCTAAGCTACCGCTAGTAGATTATTGCGGAAGGACAGCGGAACGTCTCTCCATTGGATGAATAGCTAAGTACAGGATTCAAGAAAAGAAGACAAGAAAGGTGTAGGAAGTCCCGAAGAGGGTTCCCGTCCTCGGCCTCACCCCAATTAACGGCCGGTCATCAGACCGACAGCAGACTTAAGAGACTCAATAGCTTCACGGCTAATCTCTGCAGAGCTCTCCAACTGTCTATGACCCATCGCCAAACCACCATGTCTCTCTTGAGTGGAGAGGAGGGTACCGGGCCTTCCCGAGAGACGACCAACCAACTGAAGGCTGTTTTTGGCTGCCTGGAGGAAACTAATGGCCGCAGTAAGGCTGGCCTCGGCTTCACGAATGTAGTTCTCGATAGAGTCTTGAAAATTAGGAACGAATCTTTCGACGTAGGACGCGCGGAGCAGCATACCGGACACGAGGGCACCCGGATGGGACGAGTTCAACGGAGCAGACATCTTCGCAAAGAACGCTAAGAAACACCAAAGTCAGTAACACAAAACGCGCACGGCACACCACCCATTCGCCCAGAGTCGCTGAAAGCTGGCGAAGCGAGTAGGAAATACATACAGAGGACAGCTTTAGTTCGACTTGAGATGAAAAAGCGACGTTGAAGATAAAAGTTGATGGTGGGTGTTGTTGGCGGATGAGGAGACGAGGGGGTTGTCGAAGAGGAAGTCAGGTCCCAGGACTTGAAGGAATTTCTCAAGTAGAAAACGGGGAACCTGAAAGGAAAGTGAATATGGAAGATTCACCTGAGGAATCAGGCGCCACAAGACTGGGGTCGGATCACACCCATTTCAACGCACCTGATATTAAGTTCTCCGCCAGAAACTTGTGAGGCTACTATCTCCGCCTCCCACTCTTCCTCGTCACTTGCCTCGCTCACCTCGTGCGCAGTACCGTTGGTACCTTTGGACCCTCAAGTAGCCACGAAACAAACTGTAAACGGTCATCCTATGGCGATGACAGGAGGAGGGAACGGAAGGCCGTAAAGGTGTGTTCCGTTCTGCGTGATCTAGTCTTCGTAGTCCGAATCTGCTTGAAAGCCCGTCCTCTTGGTTTCATCATCTGTTTGGCCGGTCGCTTGTCGGTATTCAACGGAGTAATACTCATCGAGAATCCGCCTTGACCCTCCACGTCAACCACTCTGTCTTCTCCTCTACGATGAATGTATCGTCTGGTTTGATATGCGTTTCGGTCGTGAGCCGAATCGTCAAATGGTTTGAATCAACCCTTAGGAAATTTTTCGGCACAACCCAAAGGAAGAATCCAGTGCGCTTGGTAGCTTGAGTGGAGCACTGAAATATACTCGAACTGCCCCCGGTCACCTGTGCCGCTACTGTCAGACAGGTGGGCAGCCTGATGTGTATCGCTAGTTCTTTGATGGTCTTCGCCAGCCGCCACCGGGTCAACAGGGGCAGTGCTTGGGGCATCGAACAGTCTTAGAAAGTCTCCAAGGCTATCCTCCGCGGCGCTCGTGTGGGGCGACATTGGGCAATCATCGAGTCTAGGGCGTCCGGCTGGTCGTTTCCCTGAGACCCGGGTTCGCTGGAAGCTCGCTTGCAGGCCTTCGGCTGTTCACTGCAATTGCGGCTCTTGTCCTCACTGGAGTACATCATACCAGTTTCATAGTCATGTTGGGCTGGCCGTCGGCAATTACTCTAATCAAGAAAAGATTCAGTCAGACCACTCGAGTCATTCGGAAAGAATCCTTTCGCTGAAATTCTACAAATACGTGCGATGGCACGATGGATGCTGAGAAGTCGAGGAGATGGCAGATTAATCGTATCGTTAGGGCTCAGTGTTAAGGTGCGAGGTGACAGGGAAGAAAGGATCACTTAGGAACCCGCTCTCGATAGAGTAGATCCTATATTCATGAGATCTGCCCGTGGGTTCAAAATATATTTGGAATTCACCGAAGAGCCGGTGATTCTCAAGCGTTAATGTGAGAGCGTTGGATGGGCTGTCGATGTTCGGGCCATCACTGAGGTGAGTGATACCAGGGTCAAACGTGTATAGAATCTGTAGTACACTCTTCTTTGAATCGGTCTTAAGCTCATTTTAGGTTGATGATTATATTTGTACATCAATAAGCGATAGTCTTTGAGGATCTCAACAGCCACTGGCAGTAAATCCTCCGAGGCAGACCAAGACTGCTCCCAATAGGCATTCGTGTTCGAGATAATGACGAGAACTCGAAGAGGCTTTTGTTCCACCATTTTGACGTCTATGATTGTCAGTTTTATTATCTTGAGTATCAAGCCCCAGACGAGTCACCGTCTACAATCTGAGATTGATATTATCTAATGTTTAGGTCAACGAAACTGTGCTGCGGCGAACGTCTGCCTGTAGAAATACCCCTAGAAAGACGACGGCTTAGGATTCGGGAGCGGATTTATGAATACTCCGTCGGTGGAGTAATTCTAAACAAGCAAACCTCAGGAACATGGTTATTCCGATTCCTCGTGGCTACGCTCCATAGCTGGTAGTCACGTGTATCAAACACGGACGAGTAAGTATACGATACACCATCTCCTCGACTTGTAGCTGTCCACCATCTGTCGCGTATATTATAAAACTTAGGGGCGCATGGGCCATATAGATGATATTCTTCAAGACCTGGAAAGTGGATACAAATGAAAATGGTTCAACAAATTCAGAATATATAATCAACTGGGACTGTGTAGCCGCTTAGGTACATTGGTCGTATGATAATTCCATGACGTACTCTACCAATTTATACATTGGAAACAGATGAACTTCAGAACTCAGAGTTAGTCTGTGGTTTAAACATATCATGATAAATTGTGTTAGAGCAAGTCACCTGACACCTGAAGACAACTGTATAACTTACCGGGTTGCGCGGTATGTATACAATACTACATCTCTTCAATTGTCACTCCGCAGGAACACAGATTGTATCAAGAAATTCAGAAGATTCCACCGCTCGCCGTTATATCAGGCGGCAGACACGCTGAAAAATATAGAGATGGAAACACTGGAAACTACTAACCCATTTGCATTAGTCTTCCATATCTTGTTCTTAAAATTGATAGATTGTCATGCTTGTAAAGGTGACATTCGATGAGCAGGCCCGGTGGGTCCGTTACGGTCAGATCGATAGTCGTGCTTTTTCCTAGGTCATCAAGGGGCCAGAAGATCGCTGTACCTCGAGGCAGGCAGGTGTGTAGAGTGTGCTCTTGGAAGGTGATGAGTTCGCATGCGTCTTCAATAAATCTCGGTTGAATATAGTTGCCGCCCCACATTAGGTGATGACGGTTGAAATCTCCTGATAGGATGACGGTCGTGGGCTGCCAGTCGTCCCGCCGGTCGATTGAAATTGTGTTTTGAATTGCTGTGAGCATGGGTTCCGCTGATCCTTCATCGGGGGCATATAACGGGGCAGAAGGAAGGTAAACGGAAAACAGGAGAATCTGGGAGTCGGCTGTCCAGATCTGGATGGCCGTAATATCTGGGTGTTCGCACTGAATCTGCCGGTGCGAGGAGATTGATAGGTTGCGGTTAACATATACGAGGCTGCAAAACCGAACTGCGTCCGTGTCGACAGTTGGTCGGTATAGCCGCCATGTACTATGATTAACGTGTGTTTGATAGCTAGTGGTAGACGGTTCCTGGATCAAGAGGACGTCCAGGTTCTAGCTCTGGTGGTCGTTGATGAGCGCTTCCATCCTTGGCCCCGATTTCATGATGTTCAACTGTAGTACGCGTAGGTTGGTCTCTAACATTGAGGGGGTTTGAAAGTTGCAGGGGTCAGACACTGACGATCGCCGGTTAGATGCTCACTGCTGCAGTCAAGCATCGCGGCCGTACGCCGGATAGACAGTGTTCACGAAGGTGTTGGCCGGCACAGTGGCCGCAACGTGGTGTCTCTTTGCACGACCATGCCACGTGTCCGAAACATTGACACCGGAAAAACCTCTTTTTCTTGATCTCACAGCGTTCTACGCTGCCGATCTATCTTTGGCCAACAAGGAGACCATTGTTGAGGATATATTCGGCTCCCTCTGCAGAGTAAAACCAGATGCCAAGCGATGAAAATTTCCCTAGCACTTTGTCCTTCCGCTTGAGCCAAGCCAACTTTTCACTTTGAGCTCCCTGCTCCGCTAAGTCGTTTGCTTTCATGATCTTCGCGATGGCATCTGTATTGGCGTTTTCCAAATCGAAGTCTTCTGTCGGGGTACGGTGTACGATGACGCCGAATCTTGGCTTTACCGGTTTCGTGTTGTTTCCTTGTTCGTTCAACCATTCGGTGTTGTTTCGAGTAGCTTCTGCCGACGCTTGGTTCTTAAAGCGGATCACATATCCGGTTTTAGTGGTGCCAATCCCGGCAACCTGTGCATTTTGCGTAACTGGTGCACTCAGCAGGGCTGTACGAATGTAGGAGTTCGCGGAGTCGGTGGGGAGATATCGGCCGAAGGCATTCCCATCGTTAGCCTCGTTGTCTTCTGGATCTACGAATGACCGCTGGGTGCTGATCCGGACACACTTCTGGTCCTTGTCAGGGCGTTGGTAGCTCGGCTGAGGGTTCGCATTGCCCGAGCTGGCTGCTACGGCGGCCCACGATCTAGCCGAGGGCGCCGGTGGGGAGCTATCGAGTTGTGCACGCAAGGCTTTGACTTCTTCATGGAGCTTCTAGTTCTGTTCATGAAGTACGTTTTGGTCGTGTTTGACCTCCTGTAGCTCGGTTTTGGTATATTCGATGAGTGCAGTTTGGCGGTGGATAATGTCCTTCAGGTCGTCGATAAGCTTTCACACCTCCCTAGTGGGTGATCCGGTCGGTGCCCTCTTCAGGAGCATAGCTCTCGTTGAGTCGTCCTCTCTTTCTTGTGGCTCGCGTTGGGATGTTGGTCACCCTAGGCTGGAAATCCTCGACCGAGAAATTGGTGGTCTCCTGGGTGTTTGTGGGCGTGGACGATGGGTCAGCAACCAGCGGGCCGTCATTAGTCCGGTTGGTAGAAAATCAACAATACGTAGCCCTTCTCATGTGGGGAGCTTGTAGTGGATCACTCGTATAAGCTAAGCTTCATTCAAATGCCCAAAAACAGTCATTTTAGAGTGGATGTCTATTAAATCTCTTTCAGATATCGAAGCTAACAAGACAGTTGGTAACAAGCATGACGTTGTTGAGCTGTAAGTGGCCAAAGTGCATGAGCCTTAGAAGTAAAGCATTAGAGCCAAGTACATGCACTGGAGAATTATTTATGCTTCCATGCTTGAATGTTGGTGATATGTGATTGCATGTCTGAAACACTTTAAGGTAATTTGTGATAACTTGGTGCATAATAATGTCTGCCTGGTCTTTTCCCCGCTTTTGCTCACTGTCAGCAAGTCGGCATCTCACCGTCAACCATCAAACTACTCCCAGAATTAGGACACCCAACTAGACTTGGCAATACTGACAATGGCACCAAAAAAGTATCTCAATTTCGACGGCGAAGACTACAGCTGCTATCTTTGCGATCGATGCTTTCCTTCTAAAAATTCCTTGCTTTCCCACTGCAGACAAACCACTTGTCACTCCTGGTGTGAAAGATGTGTTCGCGTGTTCCCTTCTCTATCAGCAAAAAATAAACATCTTCAACAATCAAGCGCACACCATATTTGCTCTCTCTGTGCTGACAGACCGGACTTTACATCTGCTGATAAACTGGAAGAGCACTCGATAGATCATCATCACCTTTGCGTCGATTGCAACATTTACCACAATTCTGTGAAGCAGCTTCGCCTTCACGATGTCGATTTACATAATCTCTGTGTGGAATGTGGTGAATACTTTTCCAACAAGAATAACCTATGGATGGCAAGTTTGCCTTAGCCTCAGCGGCTCTTACATGTACTAATTTCCATCTCAATGTAGCACCGGCAAAAGCATCAACATCGAGTTCTGGAATGTTACGGCCGCGGTTGTGAGCAAACATTCAAGTCAGTATCTGGAATGCTGATTCATTTGGAAACGGGATACTGCGAATCCAATACAGACGAAGACTATATCGACGATATAACTGGCGAGTGTTATCAGAGCAAAAAATATATAACAGACGATCTGGAAGACGGTGGATGGCTATACTTTTGCCATGTTTGTGAGAGGGATTTTATGAGGCTTTCTGCTCTTTGGCAGCATTGTGAGGATTCCCCAGGCTGTTCTCATCTTCTCCAGAATCAGGAATGCTTAGCCAAGTTGCAACGATTTCTCTATCGCAGATTACGGTGAAAATATCGTTCCGACAAAGGACAGGCAGTGTTAGTCATATAGTGTACTACGGTAATGCAGAACTGTTTGACGGCTTGTTAAATCTATCGGCGCTTTGACTTGAGATTTGGCAACCTCACTTGGATCTTCAGCAATCTGCTGGTCGCCCGTACGTGTGAACTCATACGGTTAATCAATACGGTATAATACCGTTGATATATTTACGGACTATCTACTCTGGTGCTGGCCTTCATATGGCGTTTAGTTATGAGAAGTTAGTGTCTGTGTACACAAGGGCATGCATACACACACACACACACAATTCATTAACGCCCGGCGGCTCAGCCGAAAGGGCAACTATCACTGATCTATCAATACAGGTTCTAATGCACATCTGCTGTGTCTCCTTCAGGCCCATATATAGATCCCTTCAGTATATGTCCTCTCAGCTGTCAACATCATAGGAATCCCTGTGGGTTAGTATTTATGTTAATAGACTGGCTTGAAGGCTCTTCTTCAAGTGTTCAATATCCTATCCTCGGCAGTTGAAGCGCGTCTACCATTGGCACAAGGTAGTTGGTGTAGGTTAGTTAGGGGAAGGATATCATTGTGTTGGTCGACGTGGTTAGACGGTGTTGAAGTCGGCCCGTGGCGATCGTTCGACATGTCATAATTCGGTACACTAGGTTGCAAAGCCGGTGCCCGAGTTCTATATTCTTTGATTATTTTTGAACCCCTAATACCAAGAGACGTCAAACTACGGAGTAGAGTTAGCGGTTCAGAGTCCTGTACGGTATGGTATACAACTGGCTCATAACTAGGTATGTTTTATTACCTCTATCAGTGGATACCTCGTTGCCCCACCAAACATAGAAAGCCTAATTATCCAAATCGCCTTTTGCTATATGCTCTTATAGCACTTATAACAATGAACCCGAGCTTTATGATGAGTTGAGAAATATCATCTGCCGGAGTCCGCTCCTATGGATTAAGTACAAAAACAATATTCTCTTGCCACCCCGGAATCAGCAGCGCGGGACTTTACCTTTGCGAGATGCTATTACTAGAGCGTTCCAAGCGGAGCACCCTGTTTCAGGACGGTTTTTCTTTGCCAGATTACCGTATTTTCCTCTATGTTTGATTTATTAGCATACAGCGTTCCACAAGCTTCCTACGATATCATTATAGTATCGATTCACATAATTGGATGCTCAAGAGCGTAACAAAATGAGAACGGGGCATTTCAGGATGGGGACTGGGGAAAAAGTCATGAGTGTTAGGGGAGGGGGTCTGATTTCAACTCCAGCTGTAGAATCTCGTACGCTTGAATCTTTATAGGATGCTTCCTCTTACTCGTCCGGACAATCTGACTCATCGTTGGGCCGGCCAGGTTCATCTTTTCCCGCAATCATCCATTGCGGTGGCTTCGACCCTACCATCTCCTTCGATAGATCATCGTCCCCATCCTCCTCCAGCGTCCATTCGGCTTCAACGTCTCTAACCAACTTCCACTTCCGTATGCGCCGGCATAACCCAACAAGCACGTCTCCGACGTTTTGCAACCGCCCTCTGGCTTCAGTTTTTGCTTCGCGGATCTTCTCGGTCCCAACAACCCGGACAATCACTTCGTATATCACGACTGCCCGCTCGTGTCGCTCGCACAGCCAGCGCCTTCCGTAGAACCCCGCAAAACGTGTCCAGGTTTTGAACAGTCCCTCTATTCGTGACGAGAATCCACCTTTATCCCAGGCAGGATGTTCCGCATGATGCACCTCGATCGTCGCTTGAAACCATGTCTCCTCCAGGATCATCTTCGTCTATCACAGTCGCCTATTCATTTCAATATTTTATCCCACTGTACAGCGGAATATACGACAGAAATGAGACAAACTTACGACCTCTTTTAAAGGCCGGTGGATGATGGAGAAGTTTAGATGATATAGTACATTCAAGGTACGTTGGATGTTAACGATGTTAGATTCTACTCGAGAGATGAAGGTGGGAATTGGAAAGATCCAAGCTGGACGGATTGGAATGAGAACCTTGAAGATTAAATGGAAACAGGTTATCCGAAGAGATAGTCATATTGTAATGAGAAGGGCCGCTAGACTAACAGACTAATGCCTTTGCTGCATCGGGCGGTTCGCCCCTTCCCGTCTATGGTACCATCCCCACCATTTCCTCGAGGAACCTTGTACGGGCGACTATTAGTGCTACGTTTTCCGCATATCTGTCATTTATAGGCTGTTACAAAGCCCTGAAAGGAACGTAGTGAGAGGTAAGGGTAAAGTAAACGAGTCTGTGGGAGCGTACGCAAAAAAAGAGTTGCGTTTCGCTCCATCTCTTCTAGTAAGCCGCAATAAATTAATGGCCCTATTCCTTCCCTGATTATTTCACGCATCAACGTGCGATAGCACGCATCTTTCAGTGCCTTGAAACGACCGAAGGGAGAGGAAAGGAGTAGGGTCGTGGGCGCGAGGGCGCCGCAAAAAAAAAAAACGCTGCGAAACGCTTGCCCTGACACGAACGAGGAATGAAGTGAGGGGAAGGGAATTGTCGTCCACGAGCCCTAGTCGCAAAAAAAGCTGGAGATGCCCTGAATGCCCTGAAATGCCCTGAAACGACCAAAGGGAGAGAAAGGGTTTACTATCGCATGCAAGACCGCCATGAAAAACTTTATTTCTTTTATTCTTTGAGCGTACACTACGCAACTTCCTCACCAAATTCTTGCCAAGCCTTCTCTCCACTCTCTCCATTCGCTCCTCTGATTGCTGTTTAGAACATTTCCTTCCTGGGCTTGGTGTTTATCGGAATCGGCCTTGCTTTCGTGGAATACTGCTATCCAACTCGCATATTTATATTCCCTCCATTTTCTCCTATTCGCTTTGACTTGCATTGTTAGCCTACATGTTTTTGCTACGCACTTCCTTCAACCTTTCCTTTCATTGGTAGATTTGTATAACCCCACCACACCGCTACTGCTTTCGATGCATTTTGACAATGATATAGGAGAGCTTGATAATTTGATATATCATATATCGTTTTGGGGTTTCAACCGTGGGTATAACCTGAATTCAACATGTGCATCTCTGCTACAGTATATTCAGTAGAGTATAAGGGCATCTTACCGTTTAGATTGTCTGAATAGAACACAGTAGTAGCATAGATTAACGGGATGTTGTTCGTATAGATTGCGTTGTTGTCGAAACTGCTGTCATCCCCTTACACTCTTCGATTGTTCTACAAGCCCTAATGTCAAGAGGCACTAGACTATATAAGGAAAATGCATGCAATAACAATATTCCGGAAATTTGGCCGTATTGTTTCGAACAGTAAAATGACACAATCTGTGTATTGAATTTGTATCAGTAATCCATGCTAGATCAGACGATACTTTCTATTTGACTAGTATGTGCTAAGAGAAAGTCCTGGTGGGTACCCAAAGTGGGGTAAACCGGAGCCATAAAAAGGTGTCAATTGCCCAGTTATACTCTTCTGGAGTCAAGTAAGTCTTGCAGGGCTGACTATTCACTGTAATACAATCTCTCTTCAAGTAAGCAATGTCGTTTTACTGAATACCTAACTATAGGAAAGAGGTCTTATAGGATGTTCGAGGACTTCGATGATTGCGATGGCTATGATGATTACCACGACTATTCTGGGCTCAGCGTGCCCCTCCCAACGACTGATTTGTGAACTACCCACCTTCTTCAAGCTGTTAAAATAAGGACATCGCTAGAGTCGAGGAGTGCTTGAGAAATGGGCCAGACGTCAATGTGCAGGATGGACAATGCCAAACCCCCTGCAGGTTGCTGTGGGCCGAAGCATTGAAGATGAAGACATTATTCGACTCCTCCAATATGGAGCAGATGCCACGGGAAACAGAGGTGTGCATGGAAATGCCTTGACCTGTGCCGCTTTCGGCAGCCCAAGGACTATGAATTCTTTTAGATCATGCATCCCGCAGAAGGATTTCAGCCTAACATCCGCCAATCGAGCACTATATACAGCATCCGAAGTTGGCTATCTGGAAATGATTCGGCTTCTTTTAGCTCAAGGGGTTAGTCCTAACGCAGAAGGCTCTATGTATAGGTTTGTGCTTGAAGCAGCAGCACACTATGGGAATGAAGTTGCTGTCCGAGCCCTCTTAGATGCTGGCGCAGAGGTATATTTTCAAGGCGGGTATCATGGGAACGCGCTTTAGGCTGCGGCTAGATATAGACGCGTGAATCTAGTGGGGATTTTGCTTCAGGCCGGTGCTGATGTAAATTCCCCAGGGGGTGTCTATGCTAATGCATTGACATCAGCTATTAAACGAAATCATCCGCTGGTTGTGGACTTTCTTCTGAAGGCGGGTGCAACGCCTGTTTCGGAAAATGAGAGATCGCCTTGAATGGATGGATAGCCAATATTAGAGTTGGGGGAGCTATGAAAAAAGTTTGCGGGAGCTGTGCACACGAATTTCAATGTGTGACGTGCAGGGAGATCATTATAAGTCTGACAACATACACTCTTTTCATTGTCACTTAAATGATGCCAGAATACAACTACCGCACACATATATTTCACGACTTATTTTGTTCAGGGCTGCAGCATGCAAAGTGTGTCTTCTAGTTTCAATTTAATCAATTGGCTAGTGTAATTCCCACCTCCGTTTTAATACTCCAATGGGAGGGAGTACAATAGCCAAGCCCTGCCACTTTACTATCCAGGAGGAACCAATGGAACAAGAACATCCTTGCAGTATGAGACCAATCAATAACCACAATGGGTCAATGTCGGGTCGGTCCTCAGTGAGCCATTGGTCATGTATCAAACAGAAAGTGGGTGAGGTGCTAGCCTTCGCGGACATCCATAATCTTGTTATGACTAGTGCAGTCACACATGATAAGGTTGATAATGACCGATCATAGAATAGCACTAAAGAAGGAAAGGGTAGCAATGATAACCGCCACCAACGCAAATGTGTAGCTTCCCGCTGTTAGCCCCATGTTTATACTCTGTCCGACGGCAGCCCCGAGAACGGTAATGAGAACGCTAACATAGCCAGACCAATTAGAACCAGCAGCCTCTTCGTGTGCCACCCATCCACAAGTAGCAGAGCTGGAATACCCTCACCAGAATCGTCACATGCATCGAGAAAATGCGTCATTGCTAGGTTCCTATAGAAAAATGAGAGTGTTTCTTTGTTTCTATACCGTGTTATTTACCTGTAATGAGTGATGAAACGATGATCTTCTAGAAACTTTAGAGAATCACTCCTCCCTCTTTAGTTCCAGTAAAACTCCAGCATTGCCTCACGATGTTCCAGCATTCTCTTTCGCTTTCTTAGCCGATGGTGACGTTCCAGAGAACAGTAAATTCGGGACACTCCCCAGTGCCGCCCATAGTTAAATTTCTACAATTTCCATCCTTAGAACATGTCTCAAGCGTACCATTTTCGCTGAAGCCGGCACGACACTCTGGGTCATATTCGCATTTTTCTAGCGCTCTTTCGATCCTTTCTACTTCGGTGGCGATATTGATGGGCATTATCATAACCTCAGCTTCTTTGCTATTTCATTGCTCTAACACATGTATCTAAAGTTTAAATCAGTCTGAGTTAGAGAAGAAATTTTGACCCGACGAACCTTGACCAGTTGTACTTTGACTGGACCGCGGAGCAAAAAACATCTCCACCATCCAAACATACGTCCAAGGTTGTGCGCTTCAAGACGCTCACCTGGTAAGATCGGCACATCTCGGGCAAGGCTTTTCGCTTCCCGATTGTAGCATAACCAAATGCATTGTTCACTTCCGCGGCTGATTGCTTCTTCGCATAATAGCTCTAATTTAGAAGGGTTTCCATTATCCTTGAGCTGTAGGGATATAAAAGGGTGAGATTCGATGTCCTTGACCTTTACGCGGCCTATTTATAGACTGTAAGAACTGGAGGGAGTTGGACATTTGTCAGGGTGGCCATCGGTGGCAGACATTGAATATTCCAGCGTCTGGGCAATAGAAAGTGGAATCTGTTGTTCAGAAGAGGGGCTGAAATGGTTATAGGGCTTCTAGAAAAAACCTATGGAACCCTTCTTGCTTTATAAATCTAGTTCTTTACTACCGGCCAGTCAGTTAGCGTCAGCCTCTTTGTGAGGGGAAGGGGCTATGTTATTTAAGCCACATTAATTTACATTTCAAGACTCCCTGCGGCTGTAAAACGAACTGATGATGACGTACTTGGCGGGCCAGTATAGAATGCAAAGGTGAACAAACCGCCTCCAAGCCGCTGCTGTGAATAATTATATTACAAAAGGCTAAGCTATCTTTGCTACAATCAGTGGACCCTTTAAACGACTCAGGGAACCACCCGCTATTCTGAAAGTAATACGATGTAGCAAGAAGTCTGGTTTTGTAGACACACGTAAGCAATGGCGTTTCACGTAACCTAGGCTAGGGAAAGGGTAACGATCATTGATTGAAATCGGTTCCATGAAGACTTCTTACAAACTAATCAATGCCAATAAGGAGATCAGTTATCCTAGGCTAGCATGGGCCTCCCGGCGCAAGTTGTTTGACCCTACCATCTTGTATGGGGCTTTGACTCCATGTGGAGCATGTGATCAACACAAGGCGCCAGCGCACCCGAACTTGGATATCTAATCAAAGCATGACATGGAATACGCAACCTCCAAATACCCCACCCAAACCACCAATGTACTACGCTTGAGAAGCTAGATGCAAGTAATGATGTTTTCAGAAGATTTCCGCACAGACACTCCACTACATCATTATACTCTAGTCTATGAAACCTGTCCAAGACAAGAGACATATTCTTAGCCCCCCTTGAACCCGCTATACTTCAATCTCCAGTAATTGAAAAGTCTTCCACAATCTAGTGCCAACCCTGAGGTGCCAGAGCCATGTGTCTCCCCTTACCATTATAAAGTGCTGATCTGGAAGTTAGGATTCTGTTTCTGACTTCCGCTTGGACCTTTGCTGCCCACCCCTGGCTCAGTTTTCGATTGTACTTCTGCCACAACCTGGGCAGAAATTGGACATCCTGCACACAGTACTGCATGATATCTTCAGCAAGGGGACGAACATTAAATACTTCATAGCTACCTCCACGTTCTGGAGCAAATAACTTCAGTCCTCTTTCCTTTCCAAGCTTCCACGCATTTCTTTCAGATACCGTCATTGGTGCGTCATTCTCAATACATCTTGCTAGGCCATGAACATATCTTTTTGAGAAACTACGTGTCGCAAGCTCCATCAGTTGAGGGTCGTGCACGCCAGCGAACTCAATTCCAAAGTGATTGTAGAGGGCATCTGAGACGTTGCGAACATCAAAGAAGACCTTTAGAATATCCTCTGTTTCCAAAAGATTTTTAAGCGTCTGACCATTGCTTGCTGCTTTCGAAAAGGCATTTTCCTTAGGGTGTGGATATCAATCAGGTAGGTCTTGTTGTGAGGCAGAACAAAAATCTGAAGGATCGAGGTGCTTCCATGCCGCGAGAGGTTGATACCTTCAAGGTCAAGATACAACGAAGGGGGATCTGTTGGCAACTCGAACAGTTCCTCGACAATGTCAGCTACACCGATAGCTGTGTTGAGAAAGACAAATGGTTGATTTGCTCGAAGCGTTGTCCTCGCGAGCGAACTAGTGACTTCCAGTATGTCCGATATTTCGGCTCTGACCACGGTAGCATTCACTTCTATAGCTCCTTCGCCAGTTGTAATATCATTGATGATAGATGCTGGAATATGAGAAATTGTATAAAGTTGGGTGATACTAATGACTTACTAGACATGTTGGTTAGGTCCGTATAGATACAAAAAGAATGCGTTTAACAGCCAACATAGTATAATTCAATTCAGTTATCGGGGCAGTGAGGTCCTTTATATGCAAGAGTAACTAAAATCACGAGTAACTATAACGAGTGTTTCTAGAAGGCTAGAACGGCCCGTAACGCTTCATCCTCACCAATCATCCAACATGGTCAGATAGTTGGCTCGAGACGCATGTACAGGGATGTTGAGCAATAACTTAATAAGGAATAGCTGGTACGGTGCCAACCGTGAAGGCAGCTACTCTTGGGGCATTATCAGGGTCAGCAATGCACATGCTTTCTGCCGAGCTGCCTTCTTTGACCAACCTTTAGAAGACAGAGCCCGCCTGATACTAGATGCAGTTGCGCGTATTTGGACTCATCCCATAGGAAAATGGCCATTTCGTCAAGGTATAGATCAGGCTTTTCAAGAAGATGGTCACAAAGAGCCTCCAACATTATTGGCGAGTTGCTTCGTGGGAGTCCACCTTTATTTGGTGCTTTGCTGCTGAGGAATAGTTGGAGATTTGAGCGAATTCTAGGAATTGCACGCGTGCTGCAGTTAGCAGCTTCAGCTATCTGGGCATTAGTGAGTGATGGATCACATTTGAGAGTATCACAAATAATCTGGTGTTGCGAAGGCGCTAGGTTGGCTGCCATTATGTTTCCAGTGGTGGAATAATCGTGAGATCATCCGTGGAAGGGACTCTATGGTGGGGCGAACAAGATGGTCCATGTATAGTTGATACATGCAAATTATACGCGGTTGGGTATAGATGTTTTCGTACCGTACAACACCTGAACCCTAAACCGAGGTAAATCGGGTAAGTTCCTATATTGGACTAGCGGGACTTGGCATTAGGGTTTGAAAAACAAAGGAAGAGTTCAAGGTATGACAGCAGCTTCGACTCCAACTATATGTCAGGAAGAGCATGTATGTCGACTCCACGACGTAGCCACTGATATTTCCAATGTACTGAGAATGTAAACGGGAACGGGGCAGAAATAAAACAGGCCCTTGAGCTCCAACCCGCAGTAAAATAAATAGCAGCCCGTAACCTATCCACAGGAACCTGAAAGCGTGTTATACAAAAGCAAAAGAAGAAGATGCAGGCTATTTCACGACATTAGGCCCAATCATTGAGAACTTGTTATTCACTCAAGGCTCCCAGGAAGGCTCCGGCATAAACCCAACTATCATCTACACCCTGCGAAGGGCGAAAGATATCAAGGCTCCCCGGGAGTGAAATGTGTTGTGTTTCGGGGGAATTGTTCTTATCTTCTTCTATAGACCTGAGGGTGTATATACAGGATAAACATCAGATTCATTTCCAATCAATCTGATTCTGTACGGAATTTATTCCGTATATGAAGCTCTATAGCTTACTTGATCGAGCCTCGATTCACAGCAGCAACAACAGCAACAACAACAACAACAACAATAGGGAATCATTAGGATAGGGAAGGCCCTGGGGCTGGGGTATCTTGAATTATCAATAATCCCAGCCCGCTTTTCCCCGCCTGCTCACTTTATTAGTGTCGCGTCCTGCTCTAGTTGCTCAACCTTAGCTTCTAGCTCCTCGATTTTATTCCCCTGTCTTTGATTCCTTGCCATCAGAAATGGGTCAACAAATTGAGCCATGTTGCGTAGAATTCGTTGTTCAACCATCTTGGCCTCTTTTTTAATTGCTTGCTGCATCTGTATTACGGACTCTTGATTTTTCTGTTGGAGAAAATGGGCTTGCTGTAGGACTTGTTGACAGACTTCTTGTTGCAAGATTTGTTCATAGGCTCGTTGGACTTGCAGGATTTGTTCCTGGGCTTGCTGGACTTGCAGAACTTGTCCTTGGGTTTGCTGGACTTGCAGAGCTTGTCCTTGGGTTTGCTGGGCTAGTTGCTGGACCTGTTTCTCAACTTGTGAAACTCGTTCTTGGGCTTGCTGAATCTGTTGCTGGGCTTGGAGGATTTGCTCCTGGGTTTGCTGGACCTGTTTCTCGACCTGCAGACTTTGTTCCTGCGTTTGCCGGACCTGTTGCTGGATTTGCGGGACTAGTTGGCGGACTAGTCGCAGGACTTGCTGCTGGAACTGTTGGGCCTGCTTTTGCAGATCTTCATTGTGTCCTTGGACCTGTTGCTTGGACCGTCGGCTATTCTTCTGGGATTTTTGGTGCCTTTGGGGGGCTCTTCGCTTTAAGGTCTCTCGTTGGTGTCTACTGAGAGCGCGAGTTTTTGTTCCGCGCGAAGGTCCGGTCGTATCTTGCTGCTCTGGTTGACTTGGGGCGGGCTGCTGAGCCGGTTGTTCAGTAGAGGACATTCTCTGTAGCTGTACAGCTTGCGGCGGTGGTTGTAATGCAGCAGCGCCCATGGCATTTTCTTGCTGTAGGGGTATGTGCATTGCTGAGCTGTTGGGATCGACATATGGAGAGTATGCAAGTATGGGTTGTGTCCAAACCGTGCCCCCAACCTCTAGGGGCAGCCCAGTCATATTGTATGCACCGCCCGAATCGAAATAGCTTGGTGCCATTGGTGGCGCTTGGGCAAAATTCGCGGTAGGCAGGTTCATTTTACTATATCCGAGGAACACAGGAAACAAAAAGGGATCCAAATAGTAGCCGAAGGATTAAGTTAGGTAAAAAGCCAGGAAGAGGGAAAAGAAGGGAACAAGGTACGGGAGCTGCGCGGGCTATTTAAATAACACAATGGACCTTAGGTTTTGCCTTATCCGGCTAGGTAAACTAGTGGGTGTCACGATTCCGATCGATACCACTCGTGATCTAATTGGTCACGTGTCGGATATTACCCTATTCATGATCTGTATATTTCTAGATACCCGTGAGGGCACTCACCGCTTTCGCGGTATGGGCCAGCCACTGATACCTTTGACCAAAACCTATCCAAAATTGATATGAAAGTTGAGGGAAGCGATTGATGCTTGTTCTATTGGGTGGTCGGGACGGCCAAACTACCCAAGTATCTAGTACGTCGACACCAAACAGACCAATTAGGCCCCTCCCCCCAGGCGACAGAATCCACAGTCGCATTTGCTGATCCGTAGTATTCTAAGCACACGAGTTCACCAGTACACGGTGTGTCAAAACAGATAGGGTTCAACAAATGATGTCACAGGTGTTGTATTTTAGTAGGTGAACATATCCAATTACTATAATATGCTGCTTCAAGGCGAGGTACAGTATACTCCCTGTCCGGCGACTGAGATATATCTGCCATATGATTAGAGGTAAGTATGGTCACCCTCATTTAATGGTGATTTACTCAATAATATACTGATCTTAATTCTTGGCGGTTGGACTAGCATTGAATTGGCTTGTGCTTGTAGGCCAAATCGACGGGGCTTATATGCACTTACAGCAAGCCCTAATAGACAGCCTGATCAAAAAAAAATTGGTCTACAAATGGCTTTGGGCTACTCCACTATGTGTAATAATCAACTATCCATCCCAGATACAGTAATCCAGTATCGACCTGTCTGATCCTTCTTTCTTTATGACCTGTTCAATACTGTACATGCCGCCCCGTTGAGTCAAACACCCGGAGAAATCAGTTATGAAGGGCCATCGTACGTGGTTGAGGGGTCTGTTAGGGCTTGAGCTGTATTAGCAATAAATACAAGGACAAATAAACAGGGAAAGTAAGCATTTACATGAGAATGCATGGTTAGGAAATTGAGAGTGTTCCAGGGATTTTAATGCTGCGGCAGGATAGCGGTTGAATCACCAGGCTCATATGTTTCGTCATTTATCAGACGTGTATTTGTAATCCCTTTAACCCTTGAGGTCTTTTGGTCGAAGATTATCGGTCAACTAGCAATCCTCCGAAATGAAACGGATTATTGATACTCTGATGCTCAGATACCTAGATGCCTAGATGCTCAAAGTAAGTCAGTCAGGAGTTGCCCGGATTAGAAATATAGATGGCGGGACATGGTGAAAAGGGTGGGGAGTAACGAAGTATGACATTTTTTTAATAAGTTGAGCAAGATGGCAGGAGTGTGAGCATGAGCAACTGCCCGAATGGGTATTTCTGGCTGTATACGCGCATGAGAATGGTGTGCAAAAGTGGGGAATATATTACAATACTTCTAAGTAGAAAGGGATAATACTTGGAGCGATGGTAATTGGAAAGACCTTGACAAAGAAAAGCTAGGTGGGCATCTTCTGGCACTCATCAAAATCATTTGACCATGTCGCAAAAAAGCGTCCTCCCAATTTAGATATCCGAGTGGGGTTGACCGATGAAGTTGAATATGGGCATCTTCTGAAGATAGATTTATGATGAGCAAAGCGTAACACTGAACAGGTCTGACACATAGTGAAACATTCAAACCATACCCAGACATGGCCATCTGGCCAAAAATGGATGGGTATCTCTTTTCTTGCGGAATTAACTGTCTTCTGAGTAGCATTTTCCTATAAGGCAGGCCGATCGCAAGTCTGGTTTGCACCAGCAGCAGCTTCGTCCACCGGCAAGATACCCAGTGCATGCAGCCATGCTTAAGAGATTCAATGAGTATTGCTCATCTTCAGCAACTCGACGCAGGCTTCTACAGCAGTGCACATCCATTCTTGACCAGCTGGGTATGTTTGTTTGAAGATATCTGCGGTGTCTTGGCCTGAACCAGCCTAGAAAGATGCCCATTATTCAATTTCACCGGTCGGCCCCACGCGCAACTCCCATCAGCGAGATGCTTCTTCGCCGATATGATAAATTCACCTGAGTGCCGGAGGTTGTCCACGGTTAACTTTCTCTCCCTAAATCTAGTTTTGACGATTGGCTGAACTGATGTTATATGTGACCAGTCTCATTTTTGCCCAGTCTTTTCGATTACCTGTGCTCCGCGCATACCTCTTCTCTCTTTCTACCCGGTGTTATTGTAATCTATCTTCCAACTTTGCCAACTTTGCCCACCTTTTTGCCCTTGACTAGTATCCGCCGACCTACGTGTAAACAGCTATAGATGCCCATCCGGGCAATTGCCCATGCACGCACTTTTGCGATGAAGATGTCTTGCTCCGTTCATCAGGAAATACCCGCACCATGTTATGCGGTAATCTTTCCTCTGCTCCGGTCGATTCGTTTCTTACTGTGTGTATCTGAGCATCAATGAGCCGTTTCGCTTCGGAGGATTGCTGGTTGACCGATAATCTTCGACCAAAAAACCTCAAGGGTTAAAGGGATTACAAATACACGTCTGATAGCTGAAACCACTCGGCTGCCTTAGACCTCACTTGCCTGGTACCGCTTTGGATGTTGATGTTGGTTTAGGGGGCTTGCTCAGCAGTACATCCAAAAGTACAGTGATTTGCACATTCAGACTGACAAGTTATGTTCCGTCTGTTTTAAGAGAGAAATCAACTAATACAAATTTAATTAGATCGGAGCTGATTTAGGCAATAGTAGAGTATGTATTGTTTAATAATAAGCTTTCCACTCCACTATACATAACTGCGTGAATGTTGAGTGTCAATCTGATTGTGCAAGCCATTGTATCTCACTCTTTTGCCCACCCTGGTGAACAGTCAAATGAGAGCGACTAAACTAGTCTATAAATTTTTCTTCTTCTTCTTTCTTCCTGAGACTGACGATATGCGCGAACCTGTTACTGGATTGACATGCTCGGTTCATACCAGGATATCTGCACTACGCTACTTGGAGGACTTAAAAGGGAGAAAGAGATGCCTACCGAGACTATCAATACCATCCTGATATGTATTAAATTCCTTTCACCCTTGTCAATTTTTTGGTCGACGATCATCGATCCTAATGAAGCCTTCGGGTGAAACTGGGTAATTGATGCCCAGATGTTAAGATGCCAACAGCAGGTCAGCCCGGAGTTGCCTGGCCAAGGAATACTGTATCTCATATGCGGGCGTCGGTCCTGACCGGTAATCCTAGTAGTCTATAAGACGTAGACAATTCAAGCGGGCAAAGTGGTCTGATTTCTAGAATTCTAGCTGAGTCCTGAGTATTTAAGGACTCCTGTTGATCCATACTAATCTAGGTATAAAACATCTAAATGAGCGAGGATGGTCGGCAAAGGCTGGGCAAAAACGAGACATCGTGGCACATAAGCCCGGTTCTATCAATCGTCGAACCTAGATCAAGGGCTTAAAGGCCTCTACGCCCGAGATTCGTAGCAGAGGTTCAAGAAAGGGAAGTCGCATGACAGCAACTTTCTAGGCTAGAGTTCGGCGCCCAGTCATCTTCAAACATACCCGGGACTGCGTAGCAGTTTACTGCATGGTGTCTACTTTGGAAGGTCGATTGCGAGTATTTTTTGACGTTCGAAAGAATGCCAAGCTTCCTCCACTGTCCATCAGTATGTCGACCAGAATACCGCCTCTCATTTCCCTTTTGCCCACAGCCTTTCCTTTTGCAAAATATCTGCCGATCCTGCCGTGTAGGCAGCTATAGATACCCATTCGGTCAGCTCATGAGAATCTGAGCATCAGTTATCCGTTCTATTAAAAGATTTAGTAAACGTTAAAAAATATACAAAATATAGGCCCCCAATTTAATCCAAAAAAAGGAGGGTCCATGAAAAATAAAGAACGAAGGTTGGAGACTCATCCGGCCGGACAACATACGACCTAATCTTGGAGTTGCCTCAAATTTTGTCAAGAAACTCAAGCAGGTGTATTTTGGCTATTTTCGAACTATATGCTCAGCTAAGAGTCCTACAACCGCTAGTACACGGGTAGCAATGTGACCAATGCTGGTAAGCTATGTTACTTCATGAAGGATACGTAGCCTTAAGGAATCTTTCTGCACCAAATTACCATCCTATACCACACTTTTAGTATGGCATCAGTTACAGTGCTTCCCGAAATATATTTCCATGATATACACTTCGACATTATCTCGAACCCTATATCTAAGTTTGAGCTAGTCCCCTTATAGCTAGTACACTGTAAGAGAGGCCAACCATGTCGCAGAACGCTGTGGGCACTAATTTTATTTCCGTTAAGATATATCTTGGCACTAGGGTTTGGAAACAGAGTTGAAATGTATATCGTGGAAACATATTTCGGGAAGCGCTGTAAACTCGCTGCGACAGTGGAGAGAATCCCTACCATGGTTATCGTCGCAGCCGATATTGCCTTCCATATGTTGCTCATAGAGACTGATTTTCAAACCCTAACTGCGGAGGCTGAAATACAGAGTAATCTAATTATTGGCTGGGGTCTGATGCGGATACCTGCATGACAGTCAATGTGAACCTAGTCTTATAATTAAGCTTTCAGAACTAGGGTTTGAAAACCAGTCTCTCTGAGCAACATATGGAAGGCAATATCGGGCGCGACAGTAATTCTACTACGTCGGGGCAACATAACCAGCTGGGAGCCGCAGCGGTAGCCCTCGACCGGAATCTGAAAGTCATAGAAAGCCGGCAGATCTGTGTAGGCACCATGGCCTATTGGTCAGTCTACACAGCAGAACTCATGGCAATCTTCTATGCCATTAGCTTGGTGCTCAAAATAGCGCACAGAGAACAGGGGGCAACAGAGGTGGATCCCCAGCAAGCAACAATCCTCTCCGACAGCATGCCAGCACTCCAGGCAATCAAGAACCCTTCCAACAAGTCTCGTCAGCGGATTGTCCATGCCATCCTGCAAGCAGCTGGGGAACTGAAGGCACGGGGTTACCCACTTAGTCTCCAGTGGATTCTAGGCCACTGCAATGACCCCGGGAACGGCACAGCCGATCGCCTAGCCAAAGAAGCCGTAGGCCCGAAAGGAACTCACCCTTTCCGACGGCTGGTATCGCGAGGAAAGGGGTTTATTTGGGATCAGATTCATAAAGAATGGGAGCAAGAATGGAAGTCATCCAAAAAAGGCGGACACCTGCGTCGAATTGACAGCAGGCTTCCCTCCATACACACCCAGCGACTATACAGCTCGCTGTCAAGGAGTCAAGCTTACTAACACAACTGCGGACTGGCCACTCATGGCTAGCCCCTCACGGTAGACTACATCGCTTTCGTGAGGACGATAAATGCGAATGCGGAGCAAAAGAAACAGTGGTCCATGTTCTTGTGGACTGCCCACTACTGAGGCCCCCAAGACAGAAACTACGGGAAGAGATTGGGAAAAATTCAGTGATATCTCAGTTCTGCTGCTGGGGGGGGGGGAAGCCGACAGAGAAAGGAAGATAGGTCAAACGGGACCGAGCAACGAAGCACTCTGAGCGCTGTGCTAGAATTTGTAGAATCATCCGGTAGGTTTCGCAGCCGCGGACCCAGAGAGGCCGCCAGGACGGGAAACCAAGGCAAATAGGCCACCACAGGCCGTGGCGAGGCTCTAAGGTCGTCCGCATGAAGTGGTACATTGTAAATAGACATATAAAGGTAGTTACAGTTGTGGTAGCCTGCATATCGCTTTCATTTTGCGAGGGGTCACGGTAAATGAAATAACCAACCAACCGACAGTAATTCTACTGCTTGGCAAGGGGAAGAGTCAGAATGAACCTGTGGCTAGTTGACCAGATGATAACGGACGAGCCATCTGCATGACCTGGTTGGGCTCAGAATACCTAAACCAAGTCTGTGTGAAATAGTCACCGATTTTACTCATGTCCGGCGATAACCAAATCAACTGCGTATGTAACGTATAAAGTGGGTCTAGGAATCCCATCGCCAGACAAAAGATCATCGCGTCGGCCGGTATGAGAAAAGATGGAGCCTGCAGCATAGCAGCAATATTTTTTTTTTTTTTTTTGAGCTGCCAACAGAGGGATGGACTTCTCAGCTATTGTCCGCTGTAGACTGCAGGCTCCAACTAGCTCAGGAACCGACAGGCAGAACCAGCCCTCTCCCCATTCCCAAGCATCGCTACCATTAGTGGACGGGATCCCTCACTAAGTGGATTCCCATCTTCCAGCTTAGGAACAGCCGGTTGCTAAATTAGGGAGAAGGGGTATCCCCGGGTGCGGGGGTTGTGGGTGGTGGTTATTGAAGACCTGGATGACTATCAGGATCTAGCAATGACTCTCCTGTGTTAGTGATAATTTGTGTTCCAAGGTGAGGAACAGCACTTTTCTGACCACCATTCTCGACAGGTCTTTCTATATATTTGATGCAACAGATCTTCGAGTTGTCAAGCACGTATCTGTAATACTTTTCTAGATTAGGTTGGATTTATGATTCGCATCCGCATGAGAAGTTTATAACGTGGTTGATAGCCCTTCAGTATCCTAAGATACAGCCTACCCTAACGGAATATTTGGTTGAATTATGCAGTCCTCTTTTCAATCACACATTGAAACGGCGGAGCGGACGCTGTTCACCTTCTATAATTCGCGCTTTCAATGCAGTGCTCGCGTACCGTTGAACTGCCTCACGTTCGCGAAAAGCTTTGCCAACATGATGGATGATCAAAGCAATTTCTGTCGGCTAAAAAATATTATGGAGTTGCAGGGCTGCCTTCGATTGCACAATGAGTACCATGTGCGGGTCCTAATCAATGCCGCCGACTGGGGCCACCGAGTCACTTTGCGTCCAGGTGAGGAAGGTTCCTTCCCTGAACTATGCATGCCTTTAGATTATACGCTTGCAGCACTGGACCACGAGAACCTCATCAAAGCGGCCCGCGCACAACTACATGGGCCAAACCAGTGGTGGGTCGTCGACGTCTTTGTAGAAACTCCAGCTGGTAGGTTCCTCCCGTTCCCAAATTTCTAGCTATATGGCGATGGTGTTGCCTTTTCCTGATTTCCCAACCTTATAATATCCAGAGGAGTTTTGCACTGGGATATGTCTAATGTATTATGAAAACTTAGGGGGCAGCAACGGGAATCCGGCGGGTGCAGATGCGCAGACGCTTCAAGCTCGACTTGTCCGCTCGCTCCAGGAGCACTACCCCAACGTTCGCCAGCCTCAAGATGGGTTGATATATCAGAAGATTCGGCAGTACGGGGGACACTTGCGCCTCCCACGGGACGTTCAGGCAGAGAAAGATTGGTGGGCAGTTCTCCACAGCGTCCCCAAAACTAAGAAGCCGCGTTATCTCTCAGCCTTCCTGCGACACGGCAGCTTTCCCCAAGCTTTCGACGCTCTTCTCCCTATCCCTGGCCTCTGGAAAGATATGCACATTGGCTCGCTCCACACATTGATCTACATGCGATGCGATGAGGTAAGCAGAGCCCTGACCTAGCTACGCTTTCTCATGATCAAAGAAGTTTCTGATACCGTGGTTGCAGCCAATCCTATGCTGTCTGGAAAGGATCCGCCAGATATACTACACAATATTCGATAATGACACTGACCTTCTGTCCCACGTGGATGCCCATAGCGTTCAGTTATTACAGTCTCGGGTTCCCAAGGTTTCTAACCGGGACCTCGAATTCTTGGAAAAGAAAATGGAAGAGAGGGTTTTGTTCCCTTCCATCCACGATGATGGAATACGGGATGCTATATGGGGTCGTCTGCAGACTGTCGATGTCCCTATCCCTACACTTTATACCTTCTTCCGTGACCGTCGTTATTTGGATGTGGCCAAAGACGTGATGTGCTGCCTGTTCATTCGGGACCCGGATCATAAAGTCACGATTGACCAAGGTATTAGCGCAACTTATCGTACAACTGATAATGCGTCCATTCAAACAAGGGATCATAGAATCCGTGCAGGGTTGCGAGAGCTCTGGCGCTACAGCCTTCAGTGGGGATTCGAAATGGTACCGAGCCATAAGCGACGGGTTCCGCGAAAGCGGGTAGCAACGGATATTGACAGCACACCTGGATGGGACGGGGCCACAGTGAATATCGACCGAGGATTACTCTGGCGCCATTTCCTTTGGCTTGCTCGGAGGTTGGGATTCAACCCCCCTGGGCCGCCCGAAATTGAAGACATCGACCCCACTACTCTTCCCCGACCTACACCGTGCGACCACCCAGAGGATACTGCCCAGGATGAGCCACTCGTTGGACGATGTGGGTTACCATTCATAGACTCCATCGATGCAAGCCGGTACGCACTGCTGAGCGATGTTTTAAGTCAAGCATGGGAACCGAGACGAGTCAGCGTACGGCTTGTCCAACATTCCTTTTTCCATGCATTTTTCAGGTACCTCGACGACCACACTAGTCATATTTTGAGCCCTCATCTTAGCACGGATATCACGGAAGAAAGTGTTCCACTCCACGACAACGATGGCGAAATAGATACTATGGATCTAGAGCGAGAGCTTAGAGCTCCTTCGGCAGTACCAGCTCCGCCAGCATTGCTACCAACCCACCATGTAGAAACCATTCCAGATAGGTTTCTAGCCCCAGAGTCCAACCAAATCCAGAGGTTCCATCCAGTTTTCAATACGTCACCAAGGCAATTAGATGAGCAATTAAATTCTGAGTTTTTACTACAGGTGTTCATCCCAGACTGCCCTGTCATATCTGTTGATATACCAGACGACCCGTCAGAAATGGAAGATTTTTTTGGTCAGCTAAGAATACGTTGTTTTGAGTTAATTGCCATCGATCGAAATGAGAATGGAAGACTGGTTCTTCCAAATAGATGCTACGAATTTTATCATAACAAAGAACCCTCCACCAAACTCATTGCCAAGCTACCTAGAGAGTATGGGGAATATGCACCGTTGGGAGAGGGATCAAAGAAAAGGGCACTTGTTCGCGTTCAGGATGCACATATAGCCTTCCTAAACGGGAAGAAAGCGGAATGGGATCGTGCAAGGATGATGGCCCGCGTCGCTCGGCTACAGAATTTAACTCCAGCTTTCCACGCAGAAGAAGAGCTCTGAAGTAAATTGCTAGCTGGATTCCGTTCTCGTCAATACTCACACGGTCCCGCTTTTAATGGATATTCACTATGTTTCCTTGGTGCGATTTGGCCTAATATACATGCCAAAGGGTAATTGGCGTATGTTCATCTGTCTCCCCACGGCCCATCAACCCGATATACGTGGAATTATCTGAAGAGCTGTTCCTCAAATCTACATTGAAACACTCGCCTGAGGACACCTCAGTACAGTTTTCTGTCCCTCAACTGAACGGGCTTCTACCTGTGCCTACCTAATAAGTACCAATAGAGAAAAAGGTAGGAGATATATCTGTATGGCCTACAGCCGGTCTTCCGTTGCAAGTAAAGGGGGATCAAGCATCACTTTACTGTTCTGGGCGATTTTGTGGGGACTTTGTAGAGCTACTCGAAATATTGAATAGGAACTATAACACTGCAGTACATATAGAGTCCAATGCTACCGTTATTTTCTCGGGTGGAAATCCGTCGTCGATTGGATTCATTGTATACTTATACCATTTTATTGTAATTACTCCATCATCTTCCTTTTTCATTCCGTAGTGAGAGTCGGTCGCGACGGTCATCAGTTGAGATGGAGTCTCGGTAAGTTAGGTGGACTTTGTGAATGACGGCCTTAGCATCACAAGCTACTAAATTAAAACCAAAGCTCGCAAGAAAGCAAAATTAAATAGAAGAAGGGAGTCGATGTGATCAACAACGTCGCCGCCGGTACCATGCTCCGCGTTAGGCAAGTCCCTTCGGAGATGGTCAAGGATGTGTGGAGTATTGCGGAGTCAAGCAAGTACGATTTTACTTGGGAAGAGATGGGACGTGATGGCTGGCGCAACATAGGCTCGAGTTGCAGTTCAACCCTCTCAACGAGTCCGGCAGTGGCCTATTGAGTAACGCGTAACTCCTACCTCTGCCAGTTCTGGAAGCTGAAGGGGCAAAACGAAAGTGATGGATTTTTATATCCTGTTCGGCTCTTAGGGATTAGGAAATCATATTAGTACGTATACCGAGTTTAAAGGTCAGGAAACCACTGGTAGACAAGAGGAATTGCTGGCTTGCCTAACAAATTCACCTCAGATCCTAGACCATTCAAGACTGGCCAGCCCCAGAAGTAGGGATAGAGGGTGCTTTCTAAAATGAGCTGTGCGTTGTTAATCAGGCAACCCCTGAGTACATAATAGAGCTGGGCATCGTGACGCAAGGGTAATAATGGAAGGTTCGTAACGAGATGAAAAGATTTATTCGATTAAGGCAATGCCCAGATCCTAGGCTGTGATAGCCGCTACCTTGTCATTTTTTTCTCATCTTCTCTTACTTTCCGCCTTGCCTCGTTTTATTTCTCTTAAGGGATCTCGACAACCGCAGGCCAAAAGGCCCCGCAAAGTTCAGAACCAAGGCAAATGGCCGATACAGGTTCTTGGCGAGGCACGAAGTTCGCCCGTAAGAACTGGGATCATGTACAATAGAGATAAAAGGTCTGTTATACTTGTAGTGACCTGCATATCACTTTGATTAGTTGATTTTACCATTAGACTAAAATACGAATCCGTTCCCAGTCTAGTATGTGGTGGAATCATCCATCCATCTATCCATCTTAGTGTAGACGCGTGATATATAGACGTGTTTAAAAGTGCTAACCGCAACGACTCTCAGCGACGGCAGGTCGGCCGTCATCTGACAGACATCACTGCAAGCCACTGTTTCCGGCGAAACAACCCTGTAGCGAACTATGCCCCTATATATTACGTTGCGATAGTATATCAATATGCTCTCGCGACGCGGAATGGCTGAAGCTAGTGTTACTATTATTTAGAGAGATAGAACTGTTGCTATCCTCGTTTGGGTCTTAAATTATAATTACAAAGTCGTTATCTTAATTAGTTGTCTACATATACTTTATCCCTCACGTTAATATCTTTTGTCGTGTCGAATATTGATCTAGGTAGATCTGAATGCGAGACGGTGTTCTATTGTACATCATTCAGCGCGAACCGGCACACATGCTAGACTCCTGAAACTCCACACGTTTTCGTGGAAAAGACAGTATTCTGCCGGAAACACCAGCTATATCATTGCGAGTGGTGTTGCTTCCTGGATTTTGCCGGCCTTGGTATTCTGGCACCATCGGCAAGGCGTCGGAACAGCTGCCATAACGATGTTATCGACCGGGGCTGCTCTTGACGTCGGGCTGACAGCGTATGGTGGTTTTCCCCACCCGAGAAGAAGGCTTCGCTCGTGCCGTCTTTATCTCCCACTGTGTGACGCTGGGTAATCTCGTCACGAATGATGCGGTCCTGGCGGGGTGTCTCGGGGGTTTGTACATGTGCCTGGCGAGAAGTTTGGCTCGGAAGCGATGCCGCGTCAAACCCGTTTCCTCGTGGCATGCTAGCAAGAGGGGACCGTTGTTGACCCAAGGGATTGTGCAGTTCCATGAGAGCCAACACGGCCTGGGCCTCAGGACTGCGGGACTTAAGCTCAAGGAGCGGTGGGACAGGAATTCGTATCATAGAGTCGCTGTTTGATTCCCTTTGTTGTTGGCGACGGGCCTTCCGCGCCCGGCGACTCGGACCGAGGCGTTCCGGGTGGATTGCCCGGAGCCGTTTGATCCCTTTGCGTAGTTGGGCACGTTTGGACCGCAGGGATTCAAAGGTCCGTCCATCATTGACTTCGGCGCAGTACTCCTCGGCTAGTTGCTCCCATGTGAGGCCTTGGTGTTGGTGAAGCCACGGCAAGAGGTTCTTCTCCTCGGAAGAAGACCAGGGGATATAACTGCGCTTGGCCATCAGTGAAAATCAGTGAATGAGGCAGAAGCCAGAAGTTGGTGGTTTGAAGAAACGGAATAGAAGGCGTATTGGCAGAAATTGTTGCTGAGGGACTGCTGGGGAGAGAATGGTTGTTTGCCGCATTGATTCGACGTATGGTGAAAGATATATATGCTCTTAGTATGGGGTGGCTAACTTGAGTGCGGGAGATCATGGCTTGTGGGACTCGCCACATCCGGCTTTGTCCTGGTCAGGTTTCGCTGGTGGTTTCCGCAGGGGGTTTCTCAAGATAAAGCAGTCGAGCTAAAATTCACCGCGCTGTTGGCGCATTTTTGCACTGGAAAAATGAGGTAACCCACGGGGAATCTACGGGGAATCATGGTCTAGGAGCTCTCGCATTATAGTTCCCCTATTGACCTAGCGAATAGACCAGCGGAGCTGGGTAATTTCCAAATGCACGCTTAAAGGTTTCCACAAGGTATCTGTATGAATGTAACCTGGGACGGAGAAGCCCGAGGAATCAGTTGACGTGCGAAGAATCCACAGTTGGTTCAGAGAGTTGATCAAGGTAGTGTCCATTTAGTTATTGGTGGTCGTGCGTTGAGAGCTTTTCGATTATTTTACTTTAACCAGGTAGCGCTTTGCCCACTTGGCGTTCAGTGAGTCAAATGATCTTCGGTTTCGGACTCGGTCCGCCAGCCGCCAGCCGCGAGATGCTCGCTACCAGAAAATGACAGGTGGATGGTGATCTTTGATGTGCTATAGTAAACGACCCATTCAACATCCTCTGTATCATCATGACATTGTAACGGATTTGCGGCATTCTTGCCCCTCAGTGACATTTCTCAAAGTATATCTTGCTCCCCGGGGTCTACGACTACTGAAATTTCAGATATTCATCCTCACCATCTACTATTCTCCTCCCAATTCCCTTTATCGTTTGGAATTTCCCCTTCTTGTTTTCAAATCTTCCAGCTGATAGTAATTTCTTAATACGTGGTTTGACCATGCCTAAAAGCACACCACCTCAGACTAAGCCGCCGGCGCCGAGGCAGAATGCTGGTACCGGCCGTGCTAGTCGCCCTACTGTGCAGCGGCGACCCTCAACGGTATGTAACTCGTACTTTGAGGCCTGGGTACGACGCTCGTGTCAGGACCAGCCAAGTTTAACTTTTCACCACTAGTTTGCACCGGCGCAACCCGTTCCAGAATCTGGAGGTAGTGCACCCTCGCCCACAGCGCTGGCCGGTCATGAATGCTGCTTCGAGGTTCTGAGGAGTGTAGAAGACCAAAAAGAGCAGATGAAAGGGGAGAATGAACGGCTAAAGCGAGAGAAAGAGCGACTGAAGGGGGAGAAAGAGCGGCTGAAGGGGAAAATGATCAATTGCTTGAAGATAGACAGCAGCTAGGGGAGCAGCTTTCGACGAGTGAGGCTTCCTTGCTCAGGGCCAACAGGACAAACAAGCTATGCAAGAAGGTCTGGAGCGGGCAAATGAGACCATTGGAAGGTGCCATGAGGAGCTACGGGAACAGTTAAGGAGGGCAGGCATCGCAGACATGACTCCATCTTTGGCCAACCCGATAGGGAACCCGTGGATGGGTCCTGAGGAATTGGCGATGGTCGACAACACTGTCTTTTCGGGTGATCATGATGGACTCGTGGACCAGTTTGAGTTTTTTTAAATCCACTGTTTTTTTCTTCCCTTTTTTTATTGTTATTTTTTTGGGAATGCAGTCGCGTTGGGCCCCGTACCCGAGAAGACACTGTGTGCCGTAGGCTAGCTAGCTAGGTCCGGCAGGTGGTGAATCACCCTGGGTCTACCATAATAAGGCAGCGGGTCTGTTTGTAGATCCCTAAGACTCGTTACCTCATACGGCATTCAAATGGCCCGTTCCACTTTCTGGGCTTGCTTTACCTAGCTAGCTGTCCTGTGCACGATGGGGAGGCTGGACAAGAACTCTGTTCCTGGTCTTCTTTTCATCTTTTGTGGGTGGTCACGGTTCTTCGGCAAACCTATATCCAAGAGTCTTTAATTAATCTCTAATCCACATATAAACCGTAACCACTCCCATCTACCTCCGGTGCACAGACAGGGACATTACCACCCCCTCTTAGGACATTTTCTAGATTCAATTTTCATCGGTTCTTTTCCACCGCCTTTGTAGGCAATGCCAATGGCTAGTAAACCGAACCAGTCTTGCAACGAGCAATCTTCCTCCTATGCTCTCGAAACATTACGACGAAGACTGGAAGGCGGCTCTTCGGCTGATCAGGTAACATCAACTAGATCGCCGCGTGGCCCCGTTAGATTCACTGATCATTCCCTGGAACGAAATCGTCCGTCGCGTGTCGATGAAAAAACTATGGAAGACGACGAGGAAGTTGGCGACGCAGAATCAGACAGGGATGAAGATGCTGAGTGGGATATGGAGAGTTTGACTGAGTATCATGCCAATCAGACAAACGACTACCGGCTCGACGAGAAAAAACCGCTTGAAGGTATCTTCGTGCCCGTATCCCTACTGAGAGAGTACGTTGGATTTCCCCTGTTGCTAAGAAAAATGTCGATGACACTGATCGGCTGACCCGCATTTTAGTTTGGAAGGAAGAGTACTGTGGGTAGCCTGCAAGACCTCATTTTTTCTCTCCTTTTCTTATTTTCTTTCTCTTTTCTTTTGGTTTTACAAGTGGCTCTAGCACTACTATGGCGGCAAACCTACTGACGGAGGGGTTTTAGGACGTTAGAATCGGGGATGAGGGAGCAGAGAACATGGAACGGAGAGATCACAAAGATGATTAGCTCGGCTTTAACAACAGACTCCAGGACAGAGCCCAAGTCAGTTCGAGGGAACGGACGTGCAAAGCGTCCAGCGAGCGGATAATGGGCCGGGGTATAGTGGAGATTCGTGGGTTCGCGCCTAGATATGTCGGAGTCAGTAACCCGCGGTGGCAAAGTGAAGACAGATCAGAGAGCAGGCGAAGAAAGGACAATCGTTATTGTGTAACTGAGTTGCAACGGAAGGGGAATAGCAGGTAGTTAGATTTCTATTAACTGATGCCGATATTTCACCCATTCCACTTGGCCACTGAATTGGGCTTGTCAAAATAGGACCTACTGGACGCTCATGAAACCCGCCCCGTCCGCTTAAACACAGCAAAGATTGGACATCATATGGGATCTACGGCTCCCGCCCCCCCCCCGGGGGGATGCTTAAAAGATGAGCCAAACAACAACCTTGTCATTGACAAATCAGTTTCGGGGGCCGTTTCTCCAAATGCCTTGAGGGGGCATTGGTCAGCAGTAGCTCGTTACCCACCTTTGGACGATCAACAAGGGCCGCTTCTCCAAATGGTGGATCGGTAAGGATATCGACCTATCCATCTCTAGTAGATGAAAATGTGCATTGGTCAAGTTCCATACAAGCCTCCGCTATTTTGTATTAGTTTAGCCTTTTTGGCTAGCACGGCCTCGATCCTCCCTTGCATGGAAAACAGGGGCCACCTTGCTGTCTCGGATAATAAACCCAACTATGATTCGGGAGACTCGACTTTCCTAGGAAGGTTCGTCTAGGACAAGCTATACCTTGGAGACGAATTGTCCTGAGCCTGAACTGTTGTGTAATTAGGGCTCGGTAACTATTGTGAGCGATTTATGCAGGCAACAGCAGCATGTATGCAAGATGCTGCGGAGGAAGATCTTCGGCGGAGCTCTTGATTAGTGCGAAGAGCATATAGCATCCGACAAGGCAGTGGGTCATAAAAGTCAGTGAAAAATAGAAAAAGAAAATAAATAAAAAAATAAAGAAGAAGGAACCAACCACAACCATAAAGCAAGCCAGGCCTAGACATGTGGCGCCTCGGGAAACTTGCAAAATCGGGATATACTAGATGGGCCAGAGCCGAAACTCATTAGAAGTTCACGGACAGGGAATATTACAATATCACTAAATAATCAACAAGGAAAAGATACCTGGCATGTTATTACCTCGGCAGATCTAAATGTTTCTCCACTAAATGGGAGTCACTGTGAGCAGAGTATGATTCAAGACTCTCACGAGAAAATGCTATATATGGCTAGAGTTCCCCTGCGTCAGCGCGCAGCCAATAGCTGGCCGTGCCGCTGCGGGAAGAGGTCAATAGTTCGTCCCGGCAGCCAGGTACCAAAACAATAGTTAAAGAACGGTGTCGATTTAGTCCGCATATCCCAATTTCGTCGGACTGTATCGGATTTAACAATGCCTGTTCAAAATAATCCTTGCGACATCGGAAAAAGAGAGGCGCAGAAATCTATTCAGCTCGTTCACAGTCTGTAGCTGGCGTTTGCGCAATTCGTTCGCTTCCCATGGTTTCTTCTGAAGCTGAGAGAGGGCCACGGATAGAGTACGTTAGATTGACATAAGGGAAGACATGGAAGTATTGTTGTATGCCCAAGATGCCACCGAGGAAAAAGCCGGATCTGACTCGCGGCCACATGCCCAATCATCTTAACCAGCCCGCTTCCCCGCTTTTCCTTCGTAGACACTATACCGATTGGGTGTAGAAGTACCCACCGCGCCTGGATATCATTATCAATCACATAGCAACCGCTTGCATCATATATTTTAGATTAGCGTCGCATGTTAGCAACACCGCACTCCCTCTTTTACTTCGGAACCACCGCTATTGATCCATATAGGCAACTTCTTCTATCCCGGTCTACCCCTGTCATTCGCCCTAACACGTCACATTAGAGAATAGTATAATACGATGGGGAGGGTACCGAACCATAACTTGGTTGGGCGGTGATAACCTCGGCTCGTCGAATCTTCGTTTGTGATTAGCCGTCTGACTTTCCTCTTCAGTTGTGTTCTAACAGGAATGTGGGAAAGCGTTCTAGCTATTAATATGGCCTACGATCGAATCAGGGGCAACGATATGGGAAATAGGCTTGATTCTTCTATCTAATGAACGTGTGCTCCTTTATAGGCCTAAAATTGGCAGATATTTGGCCCCTGTAGATTCTCATATGTGAAAGCAATATAGTAGCTGAGATCTGATACAAAGGATCGCTTTGGAGGCTGAATCCTGAGGCCTTGGCGAAACCCCGAGAATTAGTGGTAATATTGGTTAACACTTTCTTCGGGTGCTCTCATTTTTTATCCGTTGTGCAGTGGCTCTTAAGTTCTGAAGGCCACATTTGAAAAGATACTGGCGTTAATGGACCATTCACTCAAGATGAAACCATGCTACTACAATTAGGGTCGATTGGCACATGCATCAAACCTGCACGTACCGTGCAGGCGATGGCGTCGACTAATTGGAATCGGGGTGCGGATGGGCAAGCATACGGTTCGGGAAGCTCGGAAAGATTGGCACTACAGACAGGTAAGAGTGAACAAAATTATATTATTGACAGGGATCGGTGACTGAGCTCCATACTCTTTTCTATTCTGATCGACAGGTTGCTCATGATGTCTGCAGCCAACTCACTGCTTTAGGAAGCGATAACCGATAATTCCCCACCGTATACCCATAGTATACCCCTCGCAGATCTACCACATATGTGAGGCTCCGCCAATGTCACGTCGCAGCCAAATTTTGAGAAACGGATATCGGTTCCATGTTGTTTCCGGGAATGATTTGGCTGGATAGCCATCAGGAATAGTGGCATGTTCGCCCAAGGTGCTTTTGGTAGCCAATACTATTTAGCGGCCAATACAAGCGGAAAACTGCGTCCCATAAGTCCCACCGTGGATTACCGTATCCAAGGACGGCCAAATCCATTCTCTTGCCCACCCAGGGCAATTCCCCAGCACAGAAATAGCCATCGTCTTCCTTCTTGATGCTATTGCTCTCATCCCTCCGTCGTAGTAGATTCGATAACACGATAAAATGGCTTGTACGTCTCTATCATAAATCACCGTCGGGTCGCTGACACCATCACTGACTTGCACGACGGCGAGCAATATTGCTTATCAATTAACGATGTCAGTAATTACTAGATCACCGCAATACCTCCCTTTTGGGCTGCGTACGGAACAGCTTGGTTGGATAATCACTACCGTAAATAAAACTACTGTGGCACTCCTGCTATACCTATCACCTTGCACCAGACTAAAAGAATAACTATAGTTAGCCCGATTAGTAAACGATATGAAGTGGCCTAGATGCTTTTCTCGAGCACACAAGCTTGCAGCGCAGCTAAAACTTGCCTTACAGGAGAGTGGACTCGAGCCTGCCCAAACCCGGACCAATGGAGGCGCCTCTTCTAGTGAGCGCTATAGACGATCTCGTGCGCCATCGCCAGAGTCAGCAGTCTTTCAGGGAATGGAGCAAAAGAGCACTACAGGGTAAGCTGCTGGATCTCCAGTACTATGCAATGTCCACAATTATGTATCAGAGTGCTCAAAAGGAATAGGTTTTCAAAGAGGGCCTTTTACCGTGAAGATCCTGCGAGCATTCGCGGCTAGATTGCCAGAGCGCCGATGCGCAGAGACAGAGAATAGTTCAACTATCCCATTTTTGAACCAGCTCCTACGGATTCAGTATTGGCGAAAGGACCGCGTTGATTACTCGTTGCTCAGCTTTTGAGCATTGCCCTTGTTTCTATTCCGCATCTTTCGTTCAAGTGAATTAGCTTAGTGCTCTGGAACCTGCCGTTTTCTCGATTTTCCTAATAAGCTCTACCTACGTGATCCATCGTTGCAATGGTTGAATAACTCGGAATTCGAAGGGGTTGGATTTGGCAGGATCTTGAATACACCGTAAGTATTCTTGTACGTAGGATTTAAAAACGTATTTCACTTATAACTATTAACCCCTGATATTCCTTTTGGTATGGTCGCGCGCCATACTCGGCCATCCAATGAGCCCTTGGCGTTAGACGTGCAAGTTTGCTGTGTTAGGAATCCTGGGACCTCTAAGATATCCCACTATTGCTCTATGATCACGCTTCTTCGCTATTGCCCGTGCTCTTTGCCAGAGGGATTCTTTGTCCGCACCTTGACCACACACTGGCTTCGTGTCACAATGTCGTTATGCCCGTGCGGCCGCCCACCAGAGCGCTGTCGCCCGTCTTCATCAATAGCGCCGACCACAGGCTGAGACGCGCCCACGGATGCAGCGGGTATGAGTGCAGTCTATCCCCGTAGGCTTCTTACGCTGAGATTGACTGTATCGTGTCGTGCAAGAAGTTCGATAACTGTTGTATGTTTCACCGTGACTGGCACATGGAGGGCCTACGTGTCGGAGCCATCTTTCCGCTTGCAGCCAACTTCACGTGTAAACAAATCAGCATTGTCACCAAGCCTACTCGCCCAGTGCGACATGTGACCCACAGAGGGAGAATTTTATTTACTGGTAGCCAAAAGACTTCTGGTGGAGCGCAATGTTGATACCAATGTGGCTGATAAGCGTGAGTTGAAGGGTGGAGATCAAAAAACATCTTTCCACCACGCAATCGGGCATCATAATAGGGGAATGGCGGGCTTGCCTCCTGGAGAAGGAATGGCTGGACCTCAATGTTCCTGGCCACTGTGCATTAGTACCTTGGTGAAGCTGCTATTAAGACTAAGGGCTATGCTTATCGGCGCACTGGATCCTGATAGCCAATCCCATTGTGACTGACTGCAAAAATTAGCCAGTTGGGGTGGTCAGGAAGCTACCAAGACGTCCCATGCTTCGCATAATGGATGCTACTGGATGCTTCATGGGCAACTCTGCATTGTTGGTAGCCACACTGTAAGGACACGTTAAAATCGTGGACCCTATTCTTCGAGATGGCCGGATTCAGCCCCATCCTACTTACACAGGCTTGCGAACGCCTTGTGGCGGGTAATATAATAAAGTCCGGTTTAAGGTACTTTACTATTCCGTGCTGAATCATCATGAAGGTGAAACCACAACGCGAGGATGTTGATGTCTGCTCAAGACATCTGTTACTGGTAGATTATTACCCTCTCATCCCTGCTGCCGGTTAGGGCCTGATCGAATTAAGTATACCGATTGCAACTTGAAGACGAACCCGGCTAGAACGCAGTCCTTCGTGACCCCATCTCGTGTACATGCCAAGTGGTTGGGTCTACCAGGCTGTGTATGAATTTAATCAATCAACCATTGTGTACTTCAAGCTACCGAGGGCGTGCTACCATTATAACTAGAGGTGCTGATCATAGTATGATAGGATATTCTCCAGTGAATGGAAGCAAACATTCAATATAGAGATTGTACAGTATCATAACAATATATGCTCCCCGAATCCAATATGCCCCCTTTGGGATTCTTAGGACGAGTGGTTCAAGAGAAACGGAAGAGGCGATGGCAAAGCAATCAGGGTTTTGACGCAAGAATTGTTGCAGAAGATTGGAGCATCCCCGTCGATAGCATGATACTCGGGGCGGAGAGTCCCTACCTAGCAAAATGCTTCCAAGAAAGCTTCCGAAGGTTTGGAATTCGTGAGTTACAAATCAAAGGCCTAGACATCGAAAGGGTGTGGAGAACTTTGCAGCTTATATATTTTGGTGTTTATTCGACAAGTGACTCAGGTAAAGGCGGATTCCACTACTCTTCGAGTTTATGCTAAGGTCCCAGCAGATTCTTTGGAGCCACCTCAACATGCATCAGTATATTTATTAGCCAAAGAGTGGCAGCTTTCTCAAGATTTGCAAGATTTTGCTTTTAATAACTGCCAGTCTGGAGGCAATGACATTAACAAAAGGCTCTACCACGAAGAATTCAATTTCTTCCTTGAGCAGCATGTCGAAGCAGTGGATGAAGGGCAACGAGGTGAGAAGAGCATCGCATTGCCAAATCACTACTGTAACCTGACAACTGAGCAGTGATCCAGTGACCTAGGTGGCTTTTTTTTTCTTCTTTTCCATTCTTCTTATTTTATTTTAATTTTTTTGTCCTCTTGGATACGCTAGTTGTAGTCAAAGCGATAGCCTTGTTTCAAGTTTCGGTCTATGCAGGTTTAATTTTTTTTTTTTTTTTTGGAAGGAATCTGATGCGTATCACTCATATGGTTCATTTGCATCAAAGCTAAGCATTGTGAGCCGATTCAACGGTTTAAAGCTTAGACAATTGAGTATGTATCATAATACCCCTAGGCGAATCTTTGCATTATCGCATATCGTGCGAATTCGGGGAGCCTTTTCCCTTTGAAGTAGAAAAGTAAGGAAAAAGGAGAAAAGAAAAACTATATTAACTATACATAGACCTAGTCTCTGTTTCGTCAAATGTTTCCGATGCGTATCCCACGACTTGTTTATTCCTACTTGTGGGTACTCCCTACCGATCATACTCCACTCTAAAATGAGAAACTGTTGCCCCTCTCAGGCCTTGCGGTCTATCCAGCCTTCTGCTAAAACCAGGCTCGATTTAGTCATCTATTATTTATATAGTACCGCTTCGACGATGAGGTCTAATACCACCACTGGTAGTAGGATGATAGTAGGGGCAATTTCTGACCACCTCAGACAGCACAAACATGAAAGAAATAGTTCACCTAACTTATACTATGACAACCATTGCCAGCAACCCCTATCGTACGAGTATACATCTACCACATATCTTCTGGCTGAGAAAGAGCAATACTCCAAGATTCGTTCCGTGTAGAGGGATATTAGTAACATCCGAGACCTCTCCCATGTTGTTGAGTAGACTCGAAAAAGCTCCCTAACTCCCCCCAACGAGTAATCAAGTCTTGCTAGGTAGCTCAGGAGGTAATGAACTTCCCTGCGCAGCTGGCTTATTTGGCTTCCTTCCTACCCGTTGGTTAAGCAGGTAGTCAACAGATTGTAACTATTAGATGCCATAATTAGTATAAATCATAATGCCGTGCAGCCTTTCACCCACCTCATCTACAATCCGTGCATCCTCTGCTTCGAACCAGATCGATCTGTCCACCTCTTCGCGAGACAAGGAAAGGCTATCGATCCATTTGTCCACCTCAGCTCGATTCCATATCCTGGGTCCAGGCCTTAGTTTGGGATGGCTGTGAACAATTGCTTTCAATTTCGATACAATTGCATTTTTTGTTCGTTTATATCCCCGTCGGGAAAGGAGCCTGATTAATGTGCGATGCCTGATACCTCGGGAACGAAAGTAAACAGAAACTATGACCTCCTCGTCAGACCAGTAGGTACCATGTGCCTTGGTGTGACGTACGGGATTATCTCGTTGCGCAGGTGACTCTCCTACCATGTTGCGCTCAAAGCTCTAGGATGCGCAGTAGTAAAGTAGAAGGGGGTGATGACGGTATCTCGCTGCTTAAAGGGATATTCCAGGCCGACTAAGAAACAGAAAAGCATGAGCCCGTGTCGGCATCGATCATGGTTAAGAATACGATGAGGAGGCTGTTTTTCTTGCTTCCTTCCCCCCCACCGTTTTTTGTTTCTTTCAAATGCCTCAAAAATTAACCTGGGTACGTAATCGGCCGATCACTTGTTAAAGTGTGACCGACCAGAATTTCACAATTTACTTGGCGGCTAATCTAGCCTTTTTTCTCACATTGTCCTCAAGTTTTCCATCTTTCTATATTGCACTCGTTAAAGCAAATTGTTCGGATCTTATTTCTGGCGTCTGACTATCTTGCGTGAGTGTTCAGCATTAACCTACATGTGCCCATTATTTGTAGATACAACTATGAGGGTTTAATTATCAGAGAACCGCATTAAGCCTTATAGTCTAAATGAAGCTTACGCCGCTCTCATATAAAGAAGCACTGAATGCTCTTCCCTGTCCTGTCCGCTACAAACTCCTCATGGCGATGTGGCTCGACCTGGTCCCTGGTTCCGATGGCCGGTCCCTAATCGACACCGGTCGGTTGGATGACATTGTGCAGGGCATGACTCATCCGGCCACTCAATATCCGTCTATTCTTTACTTTGCCGGCAACAGTCACCGAATCCAGGCACTTCGGTCCCTCTTTCCCCAAAACAACATCACGCGCCGAGGTCCAGCTGGCCTGGTACGGATTCACCTCAGCACGGCCACCGCGAGCACCGAACACCCGATACTCTTTGCCGAGAGCAACCTCTATGGATCATCTACTCTCGGTGATTCCAGCCGAAGCCGATCATCGCCAAAGGAGCACCGGCGGTATCCCCTTCAATGGAATGAAACTCAGTCGTTAGTCAAACTTCAGCAGCGGGCAATCGCACAGCTGATCCTACCCTGGACCCATGTACTGTGTTTATTTGCCGATGGAGATGAAGAATTACGAGTTGCCCGGACCTTGCTTGATACCCCTAACAGAACCGTTGCAATAGGCGGGTCGCCAGTTGACGCGCATACGCTCAAGGTAGTAGTGGTCCTCACCGACCCTGCCGCCTCCTATAAACCTGAGCTGCTATCCGATACGCCAGATGGTGCTGGGCAACAGTCAACGATTGTAGTATTGGATCTTCGTGGCCGCCATGGCCTATCCCGTACCGCGGTCTACGAACCCCTCCGGCGCCTGCTTCTCGATGAACTACAAGACAACCGTAGCAAACGGCAAGAACAGGGTCTCCTATTCTCTGCCTCCCACTTGAGTTTCTTCTGGGATCGCACACTGCGGGACGGTGTGACAAGGCTTCCTCCCGCTGCCATAGACTGCCTCCATATCGCGCGAGAAATACTTCCTGTGAGCGAGCTGTGGAAAGGATGTTTGTCAGAGTTCCTGGAGCAATCATACAGGGCAGGCTGCTCCACTGAGGATATTCACCGATTCGTGGCTTCGGCACTCCTGATGGATGCTTATCCACCTGGAATGCATAGTAAGTGTCCTCTACTTTTTGGTCCATCATCCTTCGCTTTCAGCTAACCGGGATAGGCTTCCGAGCTGATCTCGTATTCCGTGAACTGTATCGTGCCTCCTGCTGGGCTGCCTGGAAAACACAGGCAGACACCGATGCCGACGAGAATTGCGAGGGTGTCTTGGCCCATTTCATTCGATTATCGATCTCAATGAGCCCGATCAGATCATCTTTGCTTCTCCGGCAAGAAAATTTGGAGGATTTCTACGCTCGGTGTACCACATTGAGTACGGTTACAACCTGTCTGTTCTGCCTTTGTCGGCCGCCGGAACATGTGCTACCATGTCACCATGCGATTTGCGACACCTGTGTCACAGCCTTCGGTAATAGGTCCAGTGCAGAATACCACGTGGATCTCTCTCAATGTCCTATGTGCCGAAGGTCCTTTCAGCTTACGATCCGCCAACTGCCGCCCACAAAGCGTCCTATCATAATGACCCTAGATGGGGGAGGGATCAGAGGTATCGTCTCGCTCGGGCTACTGCGAGCGCTGGAAAGACGGCTTGGAGGGGCTATTCAAGTACCACAGATCCCCGACCTGTTTGGCGGAACAAGTGTTGGTGTGTATTGCTCTGTCCTCTAGAATGGAGATCTTCGCATCGCACCGGCGCGCTCTCCACCCCCCTCTAACCACTTCTCGGCCTGACCCCGTTTTAACTTACCATCTTCACTAATTTATTGGATAGGAGGACTTACCACGTTGGATATGACCTGCAACGGCACATCGGCGGAAGATGCCTGTATGGAATTTCCCGCGCTGGCCCGAAAGATATTTCAACGGTCTCGGATGGCCGGGAGCTGGATATTTTGGTTGCTGAAATCCACGGCAAGCCTTATGAATAGTAACCAGTATGATATGAATCTTTTAGGTGATGCACTCAACAAAAGATATAATGCCAAGGCCAAGATCTTTGACGTTACCGGCACATCGCCTGCCGGACGTCGTGTCGTTATCACCACAAACCGGGTCTCTGACGGCAAAGTGTGCGTCCTGGCTAATTATCGTGGTATTCGACGTTCCATGTCCGAAACTGGGTATCAGTTTTTGCTACCTCGCAACGAGAGTGAGAATCCTCTCCTAACGGATGTGTGAGTAAGATCTACATTCAGAGGCTTTTCCACGATGTCCAGATCATAGTACCTGATCTGCTGACTGATCATTGACTGCTATTTATCTTGTTTTAAAAAGTCTTTCATTATTTCCGTACCAACCACCTCCTGCTGCTTCCCCATACGGCTTGCGTATCATGCTCGCTGCCTTCTGTATAGGGACTAACGATCATTTGTAGTGCCCGGTGCTGTGTTGCTGCTCCATGGTAAAAGGCTTCTTCGGATTTACGCTGCATAAATCTGCCGCTAACTCACATGCAGGTACTTTCCATCCAAGCACCTTCCCGGTATTGGATCGCTGCAGGATGGCGGTCTACGTGCCAACAACCCTGACGGAATCGCTCTGCGAGAGTCTCGAATTATCTGGCCCCTCGCAAAAGCGCCCGATTTACTGATCTCGGTAGGAACAGGGTTTATCCCAATCCAAAAAAACGACGACACGCGTCCCCCTAGTATACTTCGAGAGAGCGCTATACAGCGGATAGCAGTTCCACTCTGGGCATCTATGGACGGCGAGGAGGGCCACAAGGAGGGACTCAATTTTCTGCACGACCCTAACATCCACCGGTTGAACCATCCACTCGAGGTTTTACCACAATTAGACGATGCGGACAGCGTAGTGGATCTGGCAGAGGCACCGTACACTGTTTGCGACGAAGTTGTTCGTGCGACGTTGGCAACCTTTTTTTTCTTTGAGTTAGACGAGCCTCCAAGGAAGGAGCAGGGTCGGTACTGTTGCCGGGGCTCCATTCATTGTGCTCGCCCCCAAGCATGGCGCATAGTGAAACAGGCACTGGTCGAATTCCCGGGTGCGCGATATCGAACGGACCGGGGCGATCTGCTGGGTCCCATCGATGACGACCGGGACGGCTGTCACACCTGCGGTTACTATCGTAAAACGGTTACCTTTTCTGTCGCTAGTCTGGGAGACCAATTTACACTCGCGATTGCCAACTGCTCTTTCTCCCACAAAATCGGAGGGTTCCCGAAAACAATCCATGAGATCTTACGTGAGCAGCAAGCAGACGCTGTGTTTGGTCGGGCTGATCATCAAAGTGGCCGCTGGCCTCCAGTAAGAGTGTGCTACTGCGCACACGGTACCAAACGGCGTGTGCAGTTCGCAGAGCCAGGGCCAGAGCGGAAAAAGCGAAGGCTTTGAATAGCAGTACCTACTAGTTTCTCACTACACATGCCAATATCACAATATTAAAGAAATTTTTAGGACGATCGAATGTGTTCAGAGGTTTTACCTTTAATCTTTCCAGAATACCGTAGGAACCCTTACACACATATCAGACGTACCGGAGGTACCAGAAGCAATTCGCATGCGACTTTTGTGGGGTCTTGCCTGAATTCGGAACACGATTAGTGGGGATATAGAAGCTCAATCACAGATGATGTTCTTACTGCTAGCCCTAGGCTTAAAGTTGCATTATTACATATATAGCCGATATTAGATTTTAGTTTAAGCAACGTACGCAGCTACTAAAATCTCTCGATGTTGATTAGACATTTACGGGTTTGTCCCGAACGTTCCTCTCCAACAAAGATTGATGACCTTTATTCCCGTGGTAGGGGTACAGATGGCACAGCTTGGAAATGTATAGACTTATAGAGACCGACTACAAATTAGGACTGCGGGTCCGTAGTCTACAGCTGGTTGCAAATGACGCAAATGTTTATATACTTGGATTGTCTCCGAAGCCCTAATTCAAAATGTGCTAACCCTATTAGGTATATTATTCCGGATGACAATACCGTTAGGCTTTGTATTACGCTGTACTCTTTATGACTCATCGTAGTTTACATCATATGTATCCCCGCATACAAGCGCATCCTTCTGCCACATTAGGATATACCCCATGAGCCCACTAGAGATCCTCCCGGAGGATCATGCTGATCAACCTAATCTTCACAGCACAAATGGCTTCTAATCTACCCATATCGACGCTGGAATACACCCATGATATAATCATAAGTAATGAACTCAACCCATCTTAGATTGCCAAGGCTGCCGGCTGCCACCCGAGTACTATCACTAGGCATATCGGTAACATGGACTTGGGAGTGAGAAAGTCCCTCCCTATAAAGCGTGTATGCTCGCTTCGTCGCACACCAAAGATGTATAAAACTCTTTGTGGCCATCACATAGAAAAGCGCTACTTATATGTTGATGAGATGGGGGTTTCTTCTTAGGATCAGGTAACGACGTGCAGCATTAGTCGTGCTCTTAAACGTGTTAATGTCTTTTGTTATTTGTTCGTGGAGTGTCTTAATTTATTCAACTAGGCTGGCTGCTTCTTCTGCAATAGGGTTCCTTCCTCTAGGTTTTCCGGTCATGGTAGGGTGATAACCATGATTTGCGTAAAATGGCGATATGCCAGTTGTCGAATGCTCTGCATTATTATATACAAATTGTGCTGTTGGTAACAGATTTGCCCAATTGTCCTGTTGGTAATTGACATAGTGTCTAAGATATTGTTCGATCGTCTAATTTGTGCGTTCCGTTTGACCATTTCCTTGTGGGTGGTAGGCTGTCGTAAGCTTATGATCGATTCCCATCAAATCTGTGAGTGATTTCCAAAACTTTGATGTGAAGAGCTTGTCTCTGTCCGACGTGATCTTGTTTGACATTCCATGAAGAATAATAACATGGTTGAATATTAGATGCGCAAGATGTACTGCGTCAAGTGTCGAGTTGCTTGGTACCAGGTGTATATACTTCGTGAGTCTGTCTGTTATAACTGTGATTGTATCCCATCCTTCTAACTTTGGTAGTGGTCCCACAAAGTCGATTGTGATCCATTCCCATGGTTATGATGGTGCGTCCGGTGACTGCATATATCCGTATGGCTTATGTCTCGCTGGTTTATCTCTGATACAGGTCTCGCATTTGTCGATGTATAATTGGACTTTCTTTTGGATATTTAGAAAATAGTAGTTTCTCGCGATTTGTTCCATGGTTTTTTCGATTCCGAAGTGTCCTCTTGTCAGATCATCATGGTGTTGTCTAATAATTTCTTGTCTCATAGTTTAAGGCACATAGATTAGTTCTTGATAGTAAACAAGTCCATGACTGTCTGTGGTGACTTTGTTGTTTTTTTTATTATTTTAAAGGATATTCTGGATCTCCTTGCACTTGGCTGTTTCTTTGGCAATTTCAACAAGTGTATGATCCTTAATGCTGATTGTTGCTGCAAGTGTTTGAGAATTGTATCCAATTGATCCGTCCGCGTGTGTTTTGAGTATCGCTGGTGAGACTGTTTTTCCTTTGATCTCGTGGTCTGGTCTTCTGCTCAAGGCGTCTGCTTGACCGTTCTCTATTCCTTTGCAATGAACTATTTTGAAGTCGTACTGCGATAGTGTTTCCGCCCATCGAGCTTGTCGTCGCGTAAGTTCTTTTGTGGTTGTGAAGTATGTCAAGTTTTTATGATCCGATTTCACAATAATTGTTTTCTGAGCTCCTTCTAGGTAAACTCTCCATTTTTTGAATGCAGTGACAATAGCCAGTAATTCTTTGTCATAAATATCATAGTTTAGTTCTGCTTGAACTAGTTTCCGTGATTCGAATACTATTGATCGAAGTTTTCCGTCATTCTCTATTTGTACCATTCGAGCACCAATTGCATAGTCGGATGCGTCGGTTTCGATAATGGTTTCCTTAGTTGGGTCATGTTGCATAAGTATAGGTGCGGTGGTGATAGCTTCCTTAGATCTGTTAAATGCTTCTTCTTGTTCCGTTTCCCACTTCCATTCATCAGTTTTCTTAAGTAGTCTGAAGAGTGGTCCTAACTTCCATGCGTATTGATCGATGAATTTTCGATAATAGTTCAACAATCCGAGGTATTGTTGCAACTCTTTGAGGTTAGTTGGTGTAGACTATTCTCGGATAGCTTTCACCTTGCTTTCCTCAGCTTGGATTCCATTTATAAAAATTATATACCCTAGAAACTCGGTTTCCTGAACATGAAATTCACATTTCTTTAACTTCAGCTTGACTTCTGCTGCTTTCAATTTAGTGAGTGTTGCTTTGACATGTTGCACATGTTCTTCCTTGGTATATGAGAATATAAGGATATCGTCTAGATATGCGATGACGAATATATCCAGTAGGTTGGTCTCAAAAGGCTGCCAAGCAAAGAGCTAACGCGCGAAAAACAGATTTGCGTGACACACATGTTCACTATATCTGAGCCATCTCCTCCTATCGCCATATATTTGGAAACTGGATGTACTAAGAGAACAGGCTGATCTGCTCTTGGTAAAGCACCATTCCTAAGTGGTTATGTTCCACCGTGATCAGAGGTCGAGAAGCTGATTTAGCATCGTGGGAAATGGTCAAAACTGGAATCTGTGTTAGTCATGGATAGTGCATCCTTTCGTCACTCTGGGAAGATAGAGCAAATCTGCTCGCAAGCAGGAGTTGAACTATTATATATACCCCCATTCCACCAGATCTCAATCCGAATGAAGAGCTCTTCTCCGCTAGCGTACCCCCAGCAAAAGATGGAGGCGTATATCGCCTGGATACGGTATTGTTTTGCAAGCAAATGTAACACTTTTGATACTGTGCTGCATAATACAGTATATGGAAGACATGTCAGAATATCTCCCAAGTTTATCAAGTAATATAATCTATCTTTCGCAGAAAATTGAAGCTGAGTCACCAGCTGGTCCCCTTCCCTGAGTTCTCCTTATTTCCACCAGGTGGGAAGTCCCTCTCTTCGATCGCTCTTTCGGCACCTTGCTTGCAATGCATGCATTGGCCGGTCCGGCCCACAGTTTCCACAATTGTCTAATATCGGGCTAGCGATGTATGAGTCAAGCAGGTCTCTTGTGAAAGCTGGGACCTGCGACGTAATATCATCGTAGAGATTAGTAGTTGAGCTGTCATACAGGGTTACCTTCAATCTTCTTGCGTGCAAGTTTTATAGCAGCATTCCTCAACATGCGAACTTGCGAAGGCGCCAAATGGTAGGCATCTGAAATGGATTCCAGAAACTCGACTATGTTAAAGTCACCTTCAGGTCTGCAATAGTATTTACTTACCGCTAAGCCAGACAAGCCTTTCACATCATACTTGTCCGCCAGCGCAAAGGCTCTTGCGTGCAACTGTAGGGCTGAAATGTTGAGGTATTCTCGACCCTTCGCTGACATAGACATATAATCTCCAGTGACTAGTGTAAACGTATTGCACAAGTTTGTCGACAATCGGACTCGAGTCATTAGTCATTTCAAATGTTGCTGATATGGCTTCCTGCTTTGGATTGGAAAGATCGCCATCTTCCATTGTTGTATTTCTTGCCTGAGAGTTCCCAGTACAGCTGGTTGCAGAAACGGCGCAAATGGTTATACTCTTCAAGTTTTCCAGGAAACGGGAATAGCTCATGTATTATGATAGTTTGTATTACTTTTATCTGATATACCAATGCAGCTCCCCGTAGATATGACCCTTTTGGACACTCATGTCAATCACAGTTCCTAAGAGCTCCATCGATCCGGAGAATAGAGTTTTGGACAGGTTCGAGAACACTAAGCTTAATTTGGACTGTAGTTTATTAGAACAAAAGCACTGAGACATTAATTCTAATTCCGATAATCATAACAATTCTGGTCACCTCTAGCAAAATCCGAATGTCGTGAACTGCGGTAGTTGGCATCTTCTCCGGAAGGCTTTGATTGGGGAAACTTTGATTTATTTCCTTTGATGGTATCTCTGCACGAAGCACATGCCAACTTGCCACAGCCAGGACACTGAAATACGAATATTCTAGTAACAATTGAGCAGTGATTGCAAGAGTTGCGAACGTCAACTCGGACCCACCAACCTTGGTGATGGCATGTTTCCTTAGTACGAGTATTCTGCTTGCTTTGACTCTGAGCTGGCTTGCGTGATTCCTGCTCTTGACTTGATTTCTTACTCCCTTCTTTGTTTGCCTGCTGAGATCGTCTTTCTTGTTGTTTCCTAAGCGCCTCTGCCATCCTGCTGTAGAACTCCTGACGAAGATACTCTTCATCTTTTTCCACTTTCCTCTTTTCTTGTTCTTCTCTGGCCTTCTCTTCCCGGATCTCGATCTCGGTTAATACAATCCTTCTGTGGGTAGATTCAACGGCTCTTTCATGACTTTGAACGATGATGCTTTGTCGCTCGACCATGCTCTCTTTAACAGTCCGAGCTGCAATTTTCTGAAGCCGATGATTATCTCTCTTTATCCTCTGCTCCTCTGTTTCAGGGCGCCCGTGAAGTATCGAGGCAAAAAATCCCCACCATCCCGCTTTTTCAGCTTGTTCTCTTTCAATATTCTTAATATCTCGCTGTATACCAGATGCTTCACTGTGTAACTTCATCAAATACATCCGTGCCTGATGCAAGTCAGCTTCTTGTCTACGTAATTGATCCTTCAGCTGTTGAAACTTTTTGGCCAACGTCGTTGTCCCATGTCGTTTCTCATTTTCGCTCGCCCTGGCTGCATTCGTTGACTGGTCTTCTTGAGGTGAGGTCGCACTGGGAAATGTGGTGAATGCATAATGAGTGTCATAATTCTTACGCCTGATAGGGTCAACCAGAGTTGAATATGCTTCCTGAAGCTGATTATATTGTTAGGCATTGCTGGACATAGGGAGTATGGATGTGCTTGCCAGACGAAACTTAGAAGTAGCTGTAGAGCTAGAGTTCTTGTCAGGATGTTTGACCCTTGCTAGACGCTTATAATTTGACTTGATGCTGTTGAAATCTGCTGTTTGTGGGATTTGGAGAATTTTATAGTAATCATGAGGAACTTTGGGCAAAGACATAATGGTTCAGGGTTATATACCAGGTGGTATATTTTCTAGCTTCATCGGTGGACCCTCGGATTTTGGCACAAACAAGGGATCAGGGTGATCAGAGAATGGTCAAAACACTGTCATGTGATTATTCTGCCAGCACATCCTAAGGCAAGAGATTTAATCGCCTGTAACAGAACCCGCAAGATTGAATCCGTTACTGTACTGTATGATTGAACAGACATCATGTTTTTTAAAGGGATGCACTTGTATTTAGTTTTATAATTAATACCCAGGTTTTATGAATCTATATTGATACCGTATGGAAACCATCAGAAAGCATCTGCCAATATTCGTTAAGGAGTTCGTTCCCGTGGATAACCACAACATCCTAACGCTCGGACCCCACGGCTCAAAAATCTATTTAGCTTCTTTGAACTTGGCAGTACGGATACGCGATGCGGGGAAAGAGCTTGCAATATGGCTAATTCCCATGGAAAGTTCGATTTCAAGGTCAGCTGATGGCCGTACAGAACCGTACGCAACATCGATACGAAGTTTGTGAGATTCTGCGTCCTATAATTACAGGTAAATTACGCGGATTATCACTGTTCCATCGTTTTATATAATATAGCTTAGTTTAAGGTTTTCAGAATAAAAGGAAGAGTATGAATATTTGCCCGTTTTTGCAACCAGCTGTAACAATCCCTCCCTACCGGTCGTGTACATATGGCTCGCTCCTATTTGAAGGAGTTTTATTCGTTCTCCGTTGACCAAGCGACCAACCAACGCAAAGAGTAGCATCAAAGATTCTATCTAGGGTCCTCAGTTTGGATACCCCGTCAAGCCTTGAAATACATATAACCCCTACAGGGCTCAATAGAGTTCTTGGAGTGGACCATTACCTTCCACTTCAAACGTTGTTTACGTGCTGGTGCCAAATTCAGTCCCTTGCCAAGTGGAAGGGATTAATTTGATGGCAATGCTTTGTGAAGGTAGCATAGATACACAGAGATAGGCTGAGCTTGCTACATCACCAAATGATAGTTGGGCAATCCCTATCTTCACTTTAATTTTGCCACCACAGTTTTATGAGGCAATGTAGCATCTATATCCTATGACCCATTCGAGCGGCTCGATCCCGGTGGTACAGACGGTTTGCAGAGGGATAGTTGACGTCGAGTCGCCTCACATCTAATGCCCCGGATCTTCTCCAGTTCCTTGCGGACTTATACAAGCCGTCACTGGCTACCATATATAGGGTTGACATTATGATTCTTCAACAACTTAAGCCACCGAAAAACGTTCAGGGTGAACGGAGGTTTATTAGACTCGGTTCATATATAAATAGCTTGTAGCCTATTGTTTATGACCCTGCTCAACCTATACTGAGCAGATTCTTTAACGTTATATTAAAATTCGGATACCTCAGTGTAAAACAGGGACCAAAAATGCTCCAACGGACGCTCAAGGTGATCACTTTGGCACTCTGGGTGGCTGTTCTCAGTTGTCTTCTTGTTGTATATATCGGGTGCACATCCACCTCACTACGCAAAGCGAATCAATTATTCTTTATAAAGGTAACACTATTCCAGGACCTACTTTTCCACTTCTACTCTAACGCTAGTTGACGGTGGTCTACATAGGTTGATTTCAACGATTTCCCGAAGTTAGATCACTGGAAGCTCGCAAGGGCGTCCGGTCTTCCCGGTGGCGACGTCTCTAGCGCTGCTGATGGCACTGCCACAAGCTTTTCTCATGCGTCGGATACTGCACAAGCGAAGATCGATGGCGCCGAAGAGCATCTCCAGGACATATCTAACGAGCTGAAATCGCGACTTCCTGATTCCTTAGCAGTCGGGCTGTTGGGTTACTGCGAAGAAACGCAAGACCGAGCTTTCTACGCAAGATGTTCGCGCCCTGACATCTCGTTCTCGTTCGATCTGGTGAACTACCTTGGCACTGGAGCTGAGAAAGTGGTCCCGGTGGGAGCGCAAAAGGTCCTGGAAGGCTACCAACAAGCATCGAAGTGGGCGGTATCCGCCTACATTCTTGGTTCATGCGCCACACTGCTGGCCATTGCACTTTTGATTGTTTCAGGGTTGGAAAGTAAGAAGGTCATTATCGTGTCCATCGTGGGTCACCTGTCCTGCAGGCTATAACGCTGCCCAATTCTAACTTAAGTAAACTCTTTCTTCAGGGAGCATCAACCTTTATTACCGGGGCGTCAGTCACGGTAACTATTATTTATGGCTTGATATTTGGATGTATTCAAAGCCTCCTACAGCCACTTGGTGCACAGGCTTCTCTTGGACAGTACACGTTGGCTGCGACATGGATAGCAACTGCGCTTTCACTTTGCTCCGTGCTGTTATCGGTTATAAGCGCGTGCTGCTGCTGCCTTTAGTCCATGGAACCGCGCGTTACCGTCAATGCTTCTGATACTTATAAGACACCGCTGTGCTTGGGTGGATACTGGGTCCAGCATTGCCTTCATATATAATGCGTTCATCAGTGCTCTGCCGCGTCTAGAATCCTTTAGTGATGCACCCCATTTCAGCCGGCCATGGGCCTATAGATTCACTCTACAGGTAGCGAGTACTTGCAAATTGAGACTCAATCGAGTGAAAGGTAGATCTATTAAACTAAAAATAAGTTGATTTTGTAGAGCTGTGCAAAGATTTATAACATATTTGATATATTTATCTTGTTTCTTGACACAGGCGGCTACTGACAAAGTAACAATAAGCGTTTCAAGTGAATACAAGCACCCTAACTGGATTCCTCCAGATGCTCTGCAAAATATGCATACTTCTCATACATAATTCTGTGCTCGATTTCCTCCTCGTACGAACCCAGAAGGATGTCGTAGTCTTCCAGTTCCGGTATATCAAAGGTCATCGGACTCAGGCACAGCCTATTGCTTCTGCCTTCGCACCACCTCATGACAAGTAGCGCAGGGTAATGCTTCCCGCGTCGACATTTGAATGGTATCGAGATGTTTTTCAATGGAATAGTGGAGCGATGCTTCAAATAAAGCTTCATTTCCACCAGATACAGCTTTAAGATTTCAGCAGCCGCATCGACCGACGCGGTTCGTACTCTGCAGTAGACTCGGCCGTACTTCTGGTTTGAAGGCAGAGTTGGGGTTTTCTGGGCCCACGAGGGGTCACGGAGCTGCTTAAGGCATCCTGAAATCACGGATAAGACGGAAATTTTTTTCCCCTTGCCCTCCGGTATATCGCACGGTACATCGATCTCAACCTTGGCATAATCCTGGGCTAGGGGATGTGGTGTCACCTCTAGCTGACGCTGGTCGAGCTTCTTGCGAATTAGAAGACCCATGGCGGTAGGTTTAGACCAGGAAACTGTTGCTGAAGCTTTTCGATTCTTATGGAATTCGGACAAGCTGAAATAGACGTATTTACGACGAGGGTGAAAGGAACTAGGGTATCTAGCAAGTGTCGTGTATCCGCTGGCGGCCTCCGGATTCTACAGTCTATATGGCCATGCTTAGAGGCTCCCTGGTTATTTATGTGGTGGGCAATGAAAAATAGATTTAAACAGTCAAGGAGGGCAACGCTGAGAGTGCAAAATATCGGGTGCCGGGCACAATTTAAGGAAGGAGGATATGCGAAGGCCATGACTTCGTCCGCAGTAACCTGAGAAGCAGAGAAGGAAACAATATGCGGCCTCTATCTTTCCCCCCCTTCCCCCCAACCTCCTTTCTTTTATTTTTTGCCCGTTTGAACGTAATCCACATTCATGCTACTCAGAAGGATGATGATCGTGGGCACCCTAGGGTGACACCCATTTGGGGTGTCTTTCATTAGGCTTGTGAAATACACCCCGATACAGCATACGCCGTCTAGTACGGAACTACTGCGGATAGCCAGGAGTCATACGATCTAACTAAAGTCATCGAGGGAAGAGGTCCCCTGGGAAACCTGTGCATTTTTGACAGGGTTGCCACAGAACATCAGTACATAACCCATAGATTGAGTACTTTGACAACCGTCTGCGACTGCCTTATCCGTCGGACATTTGTCAGCGTGCGCCGTACGTGGCTTATGAATATCCTTGTGTTTGCCCTATTTGTCCTCACTTTCTACTACTGTGAGGAGACTTTCGATTAGCTGGTGAAGCTGTGCTGTACTAAAGAGCAAATGGTTGATAACAATTCCAGGTATAACATCTAAACCCAGTAAAGACGTATAGCCAGAATGGACATATTTTATAACTTACCCACGCCACCCTTTGCGGAGACAATTTCAAAATGCCTGGTAGAAATTCCAACAGGTCCCTCTACTTATTTCTTCCGCCTACGGCGCTGTCTGGGTACCATCGCTTGAAGCTGGTCGATTTCCTGGGAGAAAGCTTCATACTCGCTCGTCATGTGAGCACCACGTTTACTCAGAGCGCGATGCCGATGCCTCACTCCCTCAAGCTGGCTAGCCAGCTCCACTTTTTGGTCGATGAATCAATGTATTGTGGCATTCGGACTGGTTGCCGCCGTTTTCGGCGCGGGAATCTTGTAGACTCGTGGGGTGTACCATTGACGGCGCCGTTCTGGTGCTCTGGTGTACCTGCTGGAGTAGTGGTGAGCATCTATCGTCCCAACGCTAGGAATGGAAGGGCATACTAGGTATTCGGAAAGGGCCCGCATCTCTGAGCTGTTGTGAGCGGTTTTGCCGCCACTCTTGCAATGGAGCAGTGCTGTTTCCTGCTAATTGGCCAGCTCCACATTGGACGCTACAACATAGAGTGAGAGGGTCTGTCCGTGCAATGCCATGACTATCATCATGAGATCGATCCTCGGCTTGGGTATCCATTTCTCTCAATTCATTCTCTAGCCATGCCATAGACGGTAAATGCAGGTCAACATCCGACGCGAAGAAAAGGCCAAAGTTATTACCATCATGAGCATATTCTTCAAAGGAAGCTGCGCTGTACTTGTCTGACATGCTGCATTGAACTTGCAAACGTACGTCCTTCAGGATGGAGAAGAAGTGATAGGCTCCTTGGGGCGAGTCAAGAATGACAGGTGGCTTATATGCATTTTTTACTATGCTCGAAAAAGCTGAACTATATCTAACGAACTTGTGTCAACGTAGGCCATATTATGTGTGATCTCGGTTCGTGTAGCCACCTCAGTTGTCGACCAGGCTGGCTCTGCGTCCCTAGAACACTCTCGACTCCTACGAGCCCGGTAACCTCAATGACTTCAAGGGCTATCCCACTACGGAGCCGCTGTGGGGCCTATGGGAAGGCATGCAGTTTGCACGTCTTGGGAGTTTATGCTTTCTATACTAGCCGCACCCACAAGAAGATCGCCCCGCTTTGCTTCACCGACGTCTGACGGCGAGATGATCAGCGGTGGGAATTTTAATACATGACAATACGTGTGGCAAGAAACTTCACATTGAAGTCAATTAGAAACTGTTCTTACTACGAACCGACCTGCGCATCCAGTTCTAGGCATATTACATGATCACCTTCCGAAGAGCTCAAAAGCCCCCTCCCCTACCAGTTCGAGGATGCGATTCATTCAGTGGGTGGGTCTCTGCCATGTCCATTCCCCTCATGAAATAACTCTACCCGGTCTTAGTAAATACTTTGAAGTTTAATATATAATTATAGGAATTAGTACCTCGATTACTGACAGCCATGCTCTTCCAGCCGCTGTTGTTTTCATTCTCGGCTTACAGCACCGGCCGCGTCCGATAGTTTTGCGACACTAGCTAAGCCGCGCTTCAACTCTGCGGCGAGCTGCTGGACACGGGCCGCTTTGCAATTCAAATGGCCAAGGAGCTTTTGAGCTCGGCTTCGGTTTTGTATCACTGGAAAGGGTTGGTATCAGCATGGTGATGTTGATGGGAAACAAGGGCCCCCACCTGACTCATGGGAGAGAGCTTCACAGTTGGAACCAGCATCAGAAGACATGTTGCTTGAGCTAGGTAGGAAGCAGAAAGACACTTTCAAGATTTGTAGCCAACTTGCTGGGATAACTGCGCGATCGTGCACTTTTGAAGAAATACCCAGGAGTGAAGTGGGAGCTAGAGACGCACGTTATGCATAGATGGCGAACAGTCTTTCTCATAGGTGAGTGACGAATCCCCAAATGGTTGAATTGGTCGATGAAACAGCTCAAACTCTTGAGAGCCACTCTCCGATTCCCGGGATGCTCCATGATCCTACGCTCCGCACAGCACGCATTGGTCATACTGTAACTGCTACTTTGAATAGCTACGTCATTAAATGACTATAGAGCAAGGCAGGCAACAGACAATTCAGTTTGATACAGAGAAAACAGAGGCAGTTCTCTTTACTAGAAAGAA